>JABMCL010003738.1:497500-502500 GCA_018857735.1 Alviniconcha marisindica
CCCTCCCCCCCCACCCCGCCCCGCCCCCCACTCTGCCCCCCTCCCACTCGCCCCCAAAGCCTACTAATGCCCACACCCAAAACATGACCTAATGACGGACAACGCAGAGAATAACGAGAAGGAAATAAATCATGACCTATCCGCTTTTGCCCGTTCGAGTGCCCATAGGGCCAATAATACAGACGCACGCCAGACAGTGCTAATTCACTGACCATTCAGTCTACTCCCGCCAGACGGACTGTTAGTCCGGTTTTAGTTTGTCCGTCTGGGTGTGCTGGGCGCCACTTGTTGGACGTCGCGGGTCAGAGCCAATTAAGACTCTGCATGGATCCAGAATTCGGGAAGTTGATGGTTCGAATCACGGCTGAGGCACAGTTAGTCGGTTGTCGGGTTTCAGCGTGGAGGCGGCCACACAGGGTGTTCGCCTTAACAGGAAGGAGCAGATGGTCAGAGGTCCCTGCGTTCAGAACGGAACGTGTTGAAAAGGTTCGAAGCGAACCCTGTCCGTCCTCTCCCCCCCCCTCTCCCCCCCGCTTCCCCCCCCCCTTCCCCCCTCTTCTTAGCCTCAGGGTGGGGGTGGGGGGGGGTTGGGGGGGGGGGGGGTCAGTGTCTAGTCCTTTGAATGAAGAGACACCGTGAGGTGTCGCGTTCTATGGTCACGTTACAACAACAACAAAAAGTAAAACAAAACAACACAGACACAGACACACAGACAAACAGAAAAACTGTCTGTCTGTCTCCCTGTCTGCCTGTCTGTTTGTCAGACAGACAGACACACACACAGACACACACACAGACACACACACACACACACACACACACACACACACACACACACACACACACAACACACACACACACACACACACACACACACACACACACACACACACACACACACACACACACACACACACAACACACACACATACACACACACGGACGTTCGGACGCACCCTCATCTCACACACGCTGGGGAGCGGGATAGCTCAGTGGTTAGAGCTTCGGACTCGTGATTGAAAGGTCGCGGGTTCGAATCCCTGCAGGAGCGGCGGGAGAATTTTCTTCTCCAGGGTCAACTTTCTGTGCTGACTCTTATTTCTGTATCCGTTCCACCCCCGTGTTACCGCAGTAGCACGTAAAAGATCCCAGTCATTCTGCCAAAAGTGCAGGTGGAAGGTTATAGCTAAACACGCATACACCTACCTATGTGGCTTTGAATGAAGTGACACAATAACCTGGTGCATGGTTGAATGGTGTACACAGAACTTGCGCCGAAACGGCAGCATTTCACGTGGCACCAGCCATGCAACCACCACACAGCGCTACCAGTACACCACTTCCGTGGATATTAATAATACGCGCTATAAAAGGATACAGCCACTCATTCACAATCACATGCCAATGTGCGCAGTGAGTCTGCTTGAGAGCAGAGAATAGCGGTATATAAAAGCTATGAATAATAATAACACACGCACGCACACACACACACACACACACACACACACACACACACACACACACACACACACACACCGCGCGCGCGCGCGCGCACAACAACAACAACAACAACAACAACAACAACAACAACAACAACAACAAAAAACAACAACAACAACAAATAAACAAACAAACAAACAGAAAAAGCGAAAGCAAACGTTGCCTTTGCAGAATTCTGTGGAAAATCCATCCACTTTAGGGATCGTCTTTCAGGCTGCAGGGTAGCGCATAACTATGGCGCGGTCGGTTTCTTGGGGAAAGAGGGGCAGAGATTTCCCCATGTTAATGCTCACACCCGGGGCCATAAAGTTTTACATCAGTGTAATCTGCCCAACCTCAAAAACAAACAAGTAAAGGAAAAAACGAGCACACACACACACACACACACACACACACACACACACACACACACACACACACACACACACACACACCGCGCGCGCGCGCGCAGCGCGCAGCACACAACACACCTGAATGAACCAACACACAACATGCACGCACACACGCACACACAAACAAACGTCAGCACGCACGCACGTACACACACACACATTCCACACACACACACACACACACACACACACACACACACACACACACACACACACACACACACACACACACACACACACTGATGGACCTGGATTAGGACACCGTTGGTCACAAACTTTGGACACAAAATAATATTGTCCAGCTACTACTGTTCACATTTTCTCCTAAGTTATCACGACAATTCCACAGGAAAACACACACAGTCGTCTACATAACCAGAACATTGTAAAGTCAGGAGAAAAATACAACAGAGAGAAAAATCAATGTGTATTAGCCTGAGGTACTTAGACGTATTTTTCTTTGGATAATTTTCAGGGCATTAATGGCATGTACGTGCTTCGCTGTGGAAGTGCAGATTCACTCAATAAAGCTTACGAGCACAAATACCGACCAGAATCGTGTGAAGTACGTCAATTCTCCATCGACCACAGCGTTCAGTGTGCAGGTGAGGGCGGCATGCAACAGCCCGTGACTCAAACCGCTGACCCCAGTTACTTTGCTTACGTGTGCGTGTGTGGTGTGTGTGTGTGTGTGTGTGTTGTGTGTGTGTGTGTGTGTGTGTGTGTGTGTGTGTGTGTGTGCGTACGTGCGTACGTGCGTGCGAGCGTGTGCGTGTACGTGCATGTGTTTGCGCGCGCGCGTGTGTGTGGTGTGTGTGTGTGTGTTAGAAGTGCCGAGAAAGACGTTGAATTAAGCGTTGTGTTTATAGGTGTTTTTTGTTGTTGTTGTTGTGTGCGTGTGTGTGTGCGTGCGTGCGTGCGTGCGTGCGAGCGTGCGCGTGTGTACGTGCATGTGTTTGCGCGCGCGTGTGTGTGTGTGTGTGTGTGTTAGAAGTGACGAGAAAGACGTTGAATGAAGCGTTGTATTGTACTGTTCAGATAATTAGTAGGGTTTCATTGTCCCTTTGGTTCTATTTCTCACGACCCTGTTGTTTTTGCATTGTGCGCTTCGGGCCCAACTTAGGTGCTAGAGTCTCATGATCACGTTCCGAAACTACGAATCACTGCAGAATGTGTTCACGCACTATGCGTGACTAAAAAGGTTTTGATTCAATCTATAGCTGGCAGGCTTCAATACAGACACTGTTTTTCATAATAATGATGATAATAGTGGGGTCTTCGAGCTTCTTCTCAAATAAGCCCTAGGTGCGTACATTTCATAGTCGAGTTCAAAACAGCCGACATCAAAACACAACATATTAACATACACAAATTTGTCATCGATAATATGGGGGACGGGGATAGCTCAGTGGTTAGAGCGCCGGACTCATGACTGAAAGGTCGCGGGTTCGAATCCCTGCAGGAGCGGCGGGCGAATTTTCTTCTCCAGGGTCGACTTTCTGTGCTGACTCTTATTTCGGTATCCGTTCCACCCCCGTGTTACCGCAGTAGCACGTAAAAGACCCCGGTCATTCTGCCAAAAGTGCAGGTGGCAGGTTACAGCTAAACACGCATACACCTTAAGTATGTGGCTTTGCATGAAGGGACATGGTGCATGGTTGTATGGTGTACACAGAACTTGCGCCGAAACGGCTGCAGTTTCGTGTGGCACCAGCCATGCCGGCTGTACGTACACCACTTCGGTGGACATTTAAAAAAAACGCGCTAAAAAAAAGCTAGTCACTCATGTAGAATCACATGCGAGCGCAGTGAGTCTGCTCAAGAGAGCGGAGAATAGCGCTATATAAGCAACCATCAATCAATCAATCAATCGAAAAGCGCAACCTCCCCCCCCCCGCCCCCAACCCCCCCCACAACCCCCCCCCACAACCCATGGGCACGCACATAAGGACGAAGAGGCAGAGAAAAGATGCATCTTGAGCTGTGACTTGAAGGGGAAAAAAATTGAGCATGTCGCACACAGAAAGGGAGATTGTTCGAGACGGAGGTATAATGGAAGAAAAGGCACACTGTTCCAGACGGAGGTATAATGGAAGAAAAGGCACACTGTCCTTAACATTTCTTGTGTCTTATACGAAATCGGCGACCATCAGCGGCGGAGAGTGTGGTGGGGTCTACAGTTCAAGGAGGTCACAAAGGTAAGGAGGAGGAGTGCAAGGGATCACGCTGTAGCAAGATTGTAGCAATCTTGTATTCTATTCTACGTTCTACTGGGAACCAGTACAGTGCAAATCCACAATATCCACATAATCGTTCGCGCCTGGGAGCCTTGCAGACAAGACGAGCAGCACAGTTCATCACACTGTGTTTTTCATGTTGCCGTTGTTGGTGTTCTTTCGTTTTCCCAACTAAGCAAATGCATTCAGTCGAATGTTCATCGCCAATACCGTTGATTCCCCGATGAAAGAGGGAGTCCACTGCATAAAAAACACGATGAAATAGGCAAGCGTTGACGGGGTCTCCCCATGTGGAACAAATGGGTTCAAATGAATGTCTCTGGTTTGCCGAGGCCGGCTTTGAGACTGACCAGTGTTGGGAAGGATTAGATCCCGCAGTACAAATACCCGGAAACGATAAAGGATTAAGCCTCGGGTGGCTCGGAACGACGAGTCTTGCAATCACGTTTCGCCGGCCTACAGGCAGAAACATTGATATCTAATATCTGCAGCTTCCCATTTCAAGCACCCCATCCCCCTACGCCCCCCCACCCCACCCCCATCCCCCTACGCCCCCCCCCCCAATCCCCCTACGCCCCCACCCCCACCCCCATCCCCCTACGCCCCCCCCCACCCCCTACCCCCCCCACCCCCTACGCCCCCCCCATCCCCCTACGCCCCCCCAACAGCCACCCCCATCCCCCTACGCCACCCCGCCACCCCATCCCCCTACGCCCCCCCCACCCCATCCCCCTACCCCACCCCCCACCCCCATCCCCCTACGCCCACCCCCACCCCTACGCCCACCCCCCACCCCATCACCCTACGCCCCACCCCCCCATCCCCAACCCCCCTCTGCCCCAGCCACCCAGCCCCTCTCTCCCTCAGAATA
>JABMCL010003738.1:525000-527500 GCA_018857735.1 Alviniconcha marisindica
TTCTTCAATAACTTTGTTTGATCTCGCTGTTTGTTTGATCGCACTTTTCGATCTCACGTTTTTGTTTGATCTCACGTTTTTTTGTTTGATCTCACTTTTCGTTTGATCTCACGTTTTGTTTGAGCTCTCTTTTCTTATGAATGCTGCGTCTAGTGGTCTCTTCCACGCTCCTTCTATGTTTATGTACGCGCTAAAGGGCTTTAAATATAAAAATCTGAAACAAGAATGTAAATAAAAGATCAGGTGTACTTTAAAAAAAGAAAATTGAAAAAAGTTTTTAAAGCACTGCGTAGGAAGATTTGTCTTTCTGTGTTGAAGTGAACCAAGGGAACCGACAATGGTGGACTGACGTTACACGAAAAAAGAAAAGAAAAAAGAAAAAAAGAACTATGGGACGCGACAACAGAAGCATGTACCACCTGCAATAACTTTCCGTCTGGCAAGCAAAAAATAGAAGCAGGTACAATGGACGAATTAAGTCTCCCTCTCTGTAGGCGAGCCGTTTCGGATATACAAATGGTTGAGTAGCCTACGAACATTTCGTACCTCATGCGGTAGAACCCCTCAGTCTAGATTGTACTGACCAGCTCTCTCTCTTCTAGGTTAATGAGTAACAAAGCGCGTTTTGTGCACAAAATTGTATCGGGTAGGGCACCGATTTATCTATCAACAAAATTATTGATTAATCAAAGTTCGAGGAATTCATCAAGGAAGCTGTGCCAATACCAAGGATAGATTTATTCAAGTCCAGCCTGGTTTATTCTGGTCCTGCTCTTTTGGAACTCATTGCCCGGATTAGGCTTCCAGTCAGTCCTTCAGTGTTTAAAAAGCGTCTTACGCTTCATATGTTATTTCTCTTAGGTGTTACGTGAAACCATAATCATATATATAATATATATATTATAATATATATATATATAAAATAATATATATATATTATATATAATTTTATATATATATCCATGTGCTGCTCCAACCTGTGTTGTGCTGCTTCAGGCAGCCCATACATTTTTTGTGTCTGTGCTCTATGTGCATGTAGTTTTCCATGACAAACATGTTCTTAATTTTTATGTGCGTGCGCGCGTGTATTGTGTTTACCCCAGATCAAGCTAATTTTATATTATATATATATATTATATATATATATATAAAATATATATATTTTTATATATATATATTATATATATATATTAAAATTAATTTATTATCGACTTGTTTTCGGTTACTGATGTCCCATTTCAACATGGTTTTTATGAATGTACATGTACTCAACATACTGTAGCTCATTGTATCCTTAGTTAATAGTAGTTTCCCTCATGGGCGAGGGCTGGATGTAAAAAGACCTCGAGTCTTCTCCACTACCTTCGTAAAATAAAGTTTATTCATTCATTCATTCATTCATTCATTCTCTCTCTCTCTCTCTCTCTCTCTCTCTCTCTCTCTCTCTCTCTCTCTCTCTCTCTCTCTCTCTCTACAGTTATGTCCGTCTAACGTTCTCTCCGTCTCTTCCACGCTATCTTTCACTCCCCCTGTATCTTTCCTTCTCTGTCTCTGTTTCTGTTTCTGTCTGTCTGTCTGTCTCTCTCCGTCTACAGTTATGTCCGTCTAACGTTCTCTCCGTCTCTTCCACGCTATCTTTCACTCCCCCTGTATCTTTCCTTCTCTGTCTCTGTTTCTGTCTGTCTGTCTGTCTGTCTGTCTCTACGTCTACAGTTCTGTCCGTCTAACGTTCTCTCCGTCTCTCCCACCCTCTCTCTCTCTCTCTCTCTCCGCCTGTCTCTCTCCTTTCTCTCTTCCATCTTTCTACCATCGTCCTGAAGTGACCCTTTGCGACTGACAGGACGTTAAGAAATCAAATTACTAACTAGCCCCTCTCTCGGTCTCCCCCACCCCTCTCCACCCTCCACTCCCTCCCTCTCTCTCTCTCTTTCCACAATGCAACTTTCAGGACTTACAACCCCTCGCCACAGCGGGGCGCCCGTGAGTGTGTCCTCAATCATAGCGTCCATCCTAATGGTCAGTATTTAGATTAATAAATTAACCCCAGACTTTGCCCTCTGCCTGGGAGGTGAGCTTCTCCGAGGAAACTTTCTCAGGAAGTCCATTTGTCGCACTGGAGTGTTTGTTGTTGTCTTCTTCCGGGCGAGGTAAGTTTGGAGCTCGTTCCGTTCTTCGTCTTTCGTCATCGCGATGGCGTTTCCCGTTGGCTCAGTGTGACATACTGGAGTGATGGTTTGCGATCGAAGAATACGCAAAGTGACTAGCGTCAGTGAGTTTTCAAAACCAAACAGCATGGTGGTCGTGCCTTTTGTATATATATATATGCTAACATATATATATATGAATGTATCAGCACATGCGGGTATATGTGTCCTGTGTGTATGAGATATAGATCAGGCGAAATTAACTATCTGTATGGATATAGATACAAATGTATATGTTGTTTGTTGACTGCAGATATGTTGTTTTTGTTTTGTTTTGTTTTTGTTTGTTTGTTTGT
>JABMCL010003738.1:542500-545000 GCA_018857735.1 Alviniconcha marisindica
ATGGGAGATAGCTAGCGCTCGAATGTCGCCACATGCACACAACAACGGAGACCCGAGTCGCCTACGGTAGCTGTCACCTGGCACGAGAGTAAATACAACCTATAAAGTAAGTAAGTAAACATGGTGTTTAACGTCCACAGAAACCATAAGGCTTATTAGGGACGGAGAGATGGGGGTGTTGGGGGGGGGGGGGGGGGGGGGGGGGGGGGGGGGGGTGGAGGTGGGGGGGGAGAGGGAGATTATATTTATACCTATCGCTACACTGCCGCCCCCAGAATTATTCCTGCTTTAAGATGGGCAGCAATGAGAGCTATTTTGATTTTTCAGTAGGAAGTGATGGAAAACGTCACAAGACAGTGTCCACAAACCACAGCCTTTTTGAAGAGAAAGGAGAGCCGAAGCGGTATCGAACCGAGGTCCTTTCGCTTACCAGCCTTACCGCCTTACCGCTAGGCCAAACCGGCTCACACTCCTTATAAACTCATAAACATAAGAGCGGGGATAGCTCAGTGGTTAGAGCGCCGGACTCGTGATTGAAAGATCGCGGGTTCGAATCCCTGCAGGAGAGGCGGCAGAATTTTCTTCTCCAGGGTCGACTTTCTGTACTGACTCATATTTCGGTATCCGTTCCACCCCCGTGTTACCGCAGTAGCGCGTAAAAGACCCCAGTCATGCTGCCAAAAGTGCAGGTCGCAGGTTACAGCTAAACACGCACGTACCGTACGTATGTGGCTTTGCATGAAGAGACATGGTGCATGGTTGTATGGTGCACACAGACCGCTCCGAGAAGGCAGCGGTTTCATGTGGCACCAGCCATACCAACGCTTCAAAAACTGCGGTTTAAAAAAAGAAAAAAGAAAGGAAAAAGAAAAGAAAAAAAGAGAAAAAAAGAGAGCTATTCTCTCATGTAGAATCACATGCGAGCGCAGTGAGTCTGCTCGAGAGCGGAGAAAAGCACTATATAAAAGCAATCCGCAACATCCTCAAAATTAGACACACACACACACACACACACACACACACACACACACACACACACACACACACACACACACACACACACACACACACACACACACAAACTAGTTTGCAGGATCGTATATTAAGGGGGTTGGTTATGGTTAACAAAATGTCATATACCTTTATCCTGTTGACTTAGTCGGCAGTCAGAGAGTAGCATGCATATCTCATCGTCATGTAGAAGTAAATCCAGACTTTTTTTTCCCAAGCCACGGCACTCTAGCTATTTAAATTCTTGTTTCAAAGCACAGAGTGAAAGTGTTAGATATCTGCTTTTATAAAAGCTCCTCAGAACAACAACGTAGAATTTTAAACACTTTGTTTTTCTCCCTCTCAGAGGAACACGATCTGATCATTTGGGGGGGCAGCAGGACTCGCAGATGAGAACTGTGATAAAGAGTTAGTCATGCTTGGTCACAGGCTTTTAAATAAAACAATACTGGCAAATACGAAGTGTTTTCCTTCCCTGGAAATCACCACCCAGAACAGCTCATTTGCCACTGCCACATAACGTGATACAGTTTGTTCCCTGTCACACACACACAGTACACATGCAGTCTGCAACTATAGCAAAACGGACTGACACAGGAAAATCTTCTCTTTTCACACCTTCATTCGAATTGACATTTTTTTTTTTTTTAATTTTTGTCCATTTTCCTGTCTGTGGTCTTTGTCTACGCTCACCTTCTTCAAGTTAGATGCAAAAGCGTCGTTCTTCTGTGCATATAGATATACTCCAAGAATCACAAAGCAACAATGAGATCTGGTTTTAGTTTTGCTGCTGTTTGTGCCTTTTCTTTGCTTTTTGGGGTGTTTTTGTTGTTGTTTTTGCACGTAACACTCAACACTTCGATTGATCCCTTTCTTACAAAAACGAAACGAAGCAGAACCAAGAACCCATTTTCTCAACCTACCCGTGAAGCGAATGACGACTCTCAGCCGGTAAAAAGCAGAACAAAATCAGCACTGATTCCGAAAGGAGAACGGCAGGTGAGGCTTAAAAGCAGCCGGACCAACAAAAAACCCACAGCGAGCGCAGCGATGAAGTCTTAGTGAGCCCTTGTCACTGGAGGGATGGATATCTGGCGGCATCTCCGGCTCGCAGCACGAACTAGCCTGACACCGTATAGGACAAAAAGGTAAAGGGGCGGGTTTAGTTGTCCGTCCCGGCTAGCACTCGCCCAGCCTGTCTGTATAGGCAACAGCAGTCCGGTTTCTGGCCGTGCTAGCTTCTACCGTCTGCATGCCTCTCTTGGGCGTACAGGGAAAGGGGGTGGGGGTGGGGTGGGGAGGGGAGGGGAGGAGGGCAGGAGGGGTTGGGGAGAGATGTAGAAGCCCGCGTGGTGGCAAGGAATGGCAGACGGAACGAACCGGTTTGTACGCATCTCACGTCTTCGGCCAATTCTGAATCACGCTGCAAGACTTGCCCCCCCAAACTCCCTGCCAAAAAGAAAAGAAAAAAAAAAGGTACAGACGTGAC
>JABMCL010003738.1:555000-560000 GCA_018857735.1 Alviniconcha marisindica
CTTATTGATAGGAATGATGAATACAGACACACACACTGCATTTTTTCGTTCAGTTTCTCTTTTTTCTTTGTTACATAGTGACATGTTCTTCATGGGGCTACAACGGTTGCCGCCAAATCACTTGCGTTACAAATTCTGCACGTGCAAAGTGTCGGGTCTGGTGTGCGAACTTTGCATATGCTCAGGTAATATCACTTATTGCACGCTCTGATACGGTTCAGAAAGTGGGGCAGGCAGCAGGGAAGCCTCTAAACGATTGTCACTTATCCTGTAGAATCGGTATTAAAGAATTTTAATCTCGACAAACTGGAATGTGTCTTTTGGGGGGGGTTTCGGGGGGAGGCAGCTCTAGACAATTCAGAAACTACACACAAATTCGAAACTATTTCAAATTCCAAGCATGAATTGCCCTTCGCACGCTTGGCGTCACGCCTGAGTTCACTTGGCGATTTTTTTGTGTAACGTGTAACACTTCTCACCGGTTCGTGTTGGTCTTCTATGGCGGCTGTGTCTTCGTTGAATCTTACAATGAGTGTTGTCATTTTCCCCTTACCGCGAATGTCCCAAGAAGTAAGCTGACAATTTTCACTCAGCGTTCGAAGCACCGTCTCTAAGGCAAGCGGCATACACATGTTGGATGCAACTGGCACTCGTAATACGGAAAGATGGAAACAATTCCAAGAGCTAAGACTCTTTGCTGCTCGCTGGTAGCCAGGGGCAGGCAACTCCCCAAGAGAGAGAGAGAGAGAGAGAGAGAGAGAGAGAGAGAGAGAGAGGGAGAGAGAGAGAGTAAATTGGTGTTTTACGCCCAGACAGAGAGAGAGACAGAGACAGACAGACAGACAGACAGACAGTCAGACACACACAACTTGAACTCCAACTCCAACTCAAAAACTTTATTTTACAAAGACTGTAGTTTAGGTTCAGTCAAAAATCTGTCTAACAACCTGTCCTTGCTAAGCTACTGATGAGTAATATAAAGTTACAGGTCATCATTTATATACATATAGACCTAAATGAGTGAGTGAAATCTTATATACATGAGAATTTATAAGAACTTTCCCACAAAACAGCGTGTTCACAGCGCCAGATGCACACCTGCATACATCATTCAGTTATATATTTTGAGCATACAACCAGCTAATAAAGCAGTAAAATATCTGATCAATTCATATGGCTAGTATTGGAAAAGAAAACAGAAACAATCAATGGGGGGTTGTCGTTTTTTAAGGAAGAGAGAGAGAGAGAGAGAAGAGAGAGAGAGAGAGAGAGAGAGAGAGAGAGAGAGAGAGAGAGAGAGAGAGAGAGAGAGAGAGAGAGAATGGTCACTCTCAGAAGCAGTCGGAAGGACTGGGCGGAATTCATTGGGTGTATAAGGTAGGTCTCCAATGACCAGTCCCAGCAATGGCAATCACTCGAAAACCTTCGTCTGTCTCTTTAGCAGTATTTTGTCACAATCCATCCTATATATTTGCTTCAAGGTGTGCACGAAAGTTTCGCTTGAAGGAGCTGAGTGATTGACAATCTGACTGTTAGAGGTAGGATAATTGTTCCATAGGAAGGCACCAGAGAAGGATATACTTGTTTTGAATATGTCTATCCCTGCCGAACAAAGCTGATAAATAATAATAATAATGGAAATTTGTAAAGCGCCTACCCTGCGGCTCAAAGCGCTGAACAAGCATACACACATAATGTACATCGAGATGGAAAATGTTATCAAAATCTCTCTCTCTCTCTCTCTCTCTCTCTCTCTCTCTCTCTCTCTCTCTCTCTCTCTCTCTATATATATATATATATATCGACAAGGGTTTTTAAACACTATGATAGAGATGCACACACACACACACACACACACACACACACACACACACACACACACACAACACACACACACACACGCACGCACGCACGCACGCACGCACGCACCACACGCCACGCACGCACGCACGCACGCACGCACGCACGCACGCGCACGCACGCACGCGCACTCACGCACGCACACTGTACAAATAGTTCCTAGAGTTAGAATACCGTAAGGGAGGATGTGTGTACAGGTTACTTATATACTCTGGGGCCTCATTGTTAAGGACCTTGTATATGAACAAACCCTTGTTATATTCAAGTTGTTTTTGTAGGCTCATTATTCTCAGCTCTTTTTCTGGTCAAAGAGAGAGGTGGGGGGGGGGGGGGGGGGGGGGGGGGGGGGGAGGGGGAGGAGAGAGAGAGAGAGAGGAGAGAGAGAGAGAGAGAGAGAGAAGACAGACAGACAGACAGACAGACAGACAGACAGACAGAAGAAGAGAGAGAGAGAGAGAGAGAGAGAGAGAGAGAGAGAGAGAGAGAGAGAGAGAGAGAGAGAGAGCTGATGCAAGGGACAAAACTCACCCTGCAACACGTCGAATCAAGTCATACCGCAGTGATGTCCCTGAAACAATCAGCTCGACTTCAAAGAGAACAAAACAAAAGAAAACAAAACAACGAACAAACAAACAAAACAAACTTATTCGTTAAACAAATCCACAAAAACGCTGTACACTTTCTAATAGAAATAGGCGTAACGCTGCTATCGCGCTCGCTGTAGCCCCAGGCAATGCAACCCAAATTTCCTGCTAATGAATATAGCCATATTAAAGTATTGAAAAGAAATTGGAAAAGAAATATCGTACAGGACTGAGCAAGTATCCTCGTGTCCAGTAATGGCTATACGAGTCTCGTACAAGCCAACGACAGTCTGACATCGGTAAAGAAAATTGCAATTGTTCATTGCTTCTGTGAGTACCATTCAAACACGCATTTGTATGTTTTTTGTTGTTGCCATTTGTGTGTGTGTGTGTGTGTGTGTGTGTGTGTGTGTGTGTGTGTGTGTGTGTGTGTGTGTGTGTGTGTGTGTGTGTGTGTGTGTGTGTGTGTGTGGGTGTGTGTGTGTGTGTGCGTGTGTGTGTGTGCGCGCGCGCGCGCGCGCCTGTGTGCGAGCGTGCGTGCGTGCGTGCGTGCGTGCGTGCGTGCGTGCGTGCGTGCGTGCGTGCGTGCGTGCGTGCGTGCGTGCGTGTGTGTGTGTGTGTGTGTGTATGTGTGTGTGTGTGTGTGCGTTCGCACGTATTTAATACTTCAAAATATCAATAAGTAATCGTCAAACAATAGCAAAGTCATCACCAAAATAAAACTTCAGTTTTCATATCGTTTTGTCTAACAGTAACACGATGATTAAAAAAAAATTTTTTTAAATGATCATGTGTGTTTTTCAGTGTATAAAATTGAAATAAGTACATCTGCAATTCAGCTTGTGGTGTCGCTTCTCTCTCCCCCCCACCCCCCCCCCCCCCCCCCCCCCCCCCCCGTTTTTCTCCCCCCCCCCCCCCCCCCCGATCTTCCCTCCTTCGTAACTCTTCACCCCCACCCCCCGCCCCCTTTTTGTTTTTCTTCTTTTCCGACCATTACCGCCGTAGCTCAGAAATAGACAGTTATCCACTTAGCTAAATGGGGCCCGACTGGCCCGATTTGTTTGCTAAATAGAGGATGCACCTCTGGTGGATTTTATGTACCTTGTATTTACACGCATGCCAGGTGAGAGTTACCGTAGGCGACTCAGGTCTTTGTTGTTATACTTGTGTTACGTATTTCGAGCGCTAATTAACTCCCTTGTGGGTTGACTTTGCTAAATGGCGGGAAAAAAATGTGTTCTAAATCAAAGTATGACGATTTTAAGTGACACGCGTCATCCGAACGATGACCTCATTCGTGATGCCAGCCCGCCTTTAACGCCAAAGAAGAAGAAACTGTTCCATTACCAAACATGCTCTGGGCAGCTTCTGATCTTCTTCCTGGTGCAGCTGTTTATTTACTGTCCCTTGTGAACTAGCAGAACTGGGGGACATGGAACCATGGATCGCGATTTTGATGTGTATTGCTTCCTGTTTTCATCGTATACACGGTCAGTACATCTTATTATACCATACTAATATAAATTGTACTGCGTCTAACTAATTTATGAATAAATGTTTGATGTTTATATTATACATAATTGGGTTTCGCTCTGATAAGACATACCAGGTTGATTGGGTGTTAAAAAAACAGTTACTTACTTGTGTTGCGATTTGCAGTCTATCAACTAGGCGTTGTTCTTCTTCTTCCAAGTTCGTCCACGGTCATCATAGCTGACCATTATCGACGTTCGATGGGTTGCGAAAGAAAAGAAAAAAAGAAGAAAAAAAAGAAGAAGAGGAAAAGAGAAAGTTAGGGGGAGGGGGCGGGGCACAGGGAGCGGGGTGGGGGGGGGGGGGGGGGGCTGGGGGGGGGGGGGGGGGGAAGGGGAGCAATTGTGACTATCTGGGGATTGAAGCCCTCGCAATGAAGGTGTCAAGGGAAGGGGCATGCACTGGCCGGGGGGAAAAAAGGAGAACTGCCTAAGGTTTCAGTGCGGCAGGTGTACTGTCGGTAGGTCCTGTTGTGTCCTCTTTTCGATCTGGTGGCCTGATGCTGTAGCTGAAAAGCTCTTGACAGCAGCAAGTCTGTTGACAACCGCGTGGAAAATGGCCAGACGCGCCACATACCTCCGAGGACGGGCCAGTTCAGTCGACCAATCATGTCATCAACACTTGCTGTGCGCCTGTAGTCCTGGAGGACGAAGCGAGCAGCTCTTCTTTCGACCATCTCGATCCTTGGGGTGTCCTTTGTGTGCGGATCCCAGACGGTGCTGGCATATTCCAGGAGAGGCCTCACAAGTGACTTGTATGCCAGTTTGGTTTCGAGGGCACCAGTCTTCAGATTTCGGCGGAGGAAGGCTAGGGTCTTGCCTGCTTTCGCAATAATGTTGGTGATGTGCTGGTCCCATTTGGTGTCATTTGTTGCTGTTGCTGTTGTTTTGTTTTCAGCAGACAATTGATATAAATACAGAAATAAAAGGATATTATTACAGAAGGCTATGAAAAATAAGCTCAAAATAAAAATAACAACACAAAGAGAGAGAGAGAGAGAGAAGAGAGAGAGAGAGAAGAGAG
>JABMCL010003738.1:567500-575000 GCA_018857735.1 Alviniconcha marisindica
AACGCTGCCTGTTTCTTCGTCACTGGTGTCTACCGCGACAGTTACCCACAGTGGCCTTTCCGTCAATTAATGCACGAACGTGTGGCATAGCGTGCTACATGACACAAGCTGGTGACATGCTACATCATACTACCTTGCTCGAAAATGGATCTTGGACTGAAGCGGGCAAATAAATTATGGCCTGCGCGCAGGGTTCCAGGCGAGATCAAAAGATCAAGAGATCTTAGAGGAGGGAGGTGGAGCTGGACCCTCAACTTAGCCCAGAAGAGATCATGAGTAGGGAGGTGGAGCTGGGCTAAGAAAGCTGGACTTCCTTTGCTTGAGTTGTCCAAGTTGTTCGTCAACAGCGGTGCAACGGACATTGTCTTTGTGACTCTGGCCAAGCACGGCAGTTGAAACAGCAATTGCGCAGTGCACAAGTCGCTGTGCAATGGCGAGGGGACACCGCCCTAACACCTCCATTGTTCTGGCGGCGGTCCACGGTCTCTCCTGTCTTTTTCGGGCGGTTTCCGCGGTCGAGCCTTCACTCTGCCGTCCCCTTCCCACTCTGTCCCCGTCCCTAATAGGCCATCTCGCCTCCGTGGACGTAAAGCACCAAGAAAGAAAGATAGCTTGCGCGCGAGGTCCACGAAGGCACGACCTGAGTCACTCAACAGCCTGCATGGCGCCCAGACGGACGCGAGAGCACACTCCAAGCGTTACTTTCCGGCACCTTCCTCCAAACTCTGCCAGATCTGGTTACGCCACTGAAGGGGCACTCTTTATCTCCGCGCAGCTGTCCACCGAAGCGGTCAGCGCGCACCGAAAGATTTGGGTACTAATATGACTGTAGAAGCAACCTAGCGCCCAAGCACGCAAACACGAGGCGTAAACATGAGGCGCGTCCACCCTGGGTAAAAAGAAAAGAAGAAAAAAAGAGCCGTCTCAATTCAAACAATTTTGGTTTTATTTGAGCTGGCGTAAGCAATATGGTCAGTTATAAAACAAACGTCTGATATAGTTTGAGTTGTTTGTAACCAGCTTACTACTGTTTGAGCTCCAACAAAAACCTGCTCGTTAGCTGACAGTTTTCTGGACCCTATGGCATAACTAAATATGGCAGTGGTTGAAGGAAGGATGTCGTAAACCAGTGCTTGGAGTTTGCCGCGAGAGTTGTATCAGTGCGAAAAGAGCCTATCAAATCGCAAGTGAAAATCTGATCTAGTCTTGCCCTAAAAGGCTCCTCGGCCCATGACAGACAAACGGGAAAAATTACTTCTTCTTTTTTTCTTTTTCTTTTTGTCAACAGAAGCACAGATTTCTAAAGAAACGGAGAGACGGGTGGCACGGAACGAGAGTTTGTTGGTTCTTGGATTTTAAAGTCCCGTCAACCGCACAGGGTCACCTCAGGACAAAACACAAATCACAATTATTTTACCCCAGTTCATGACGCAATTTACGTCAAGACTCTGTGTACGATAGGGTAGTCATAACTAACAAGAAGACAATACAATGTGTGACCACAGCGATAAGTGCGGGTGTATGGTTGTGTATGTATAAAATTTATATTTAACCATTAATTTAATAGTTATATTTTGCTAGGTGATATATTTTTGTATTTCTTTCTATGCAGCAGAGGTAAATCTCGCTTTGAAGAAGAAGGCATTTCAGACCTCAGAGGATTATGGTGGAGACCCAAACCTGGCGACTGATGGCTACCTAGGCAGAGACTTTTCAAACATTACAAAGGTACCGCAGTGTGCGCAGACGGAGGGAAATAGGACACGGCCCTGGTGGAGAGTTGACATGCGACACATTGTGAATGTGACCAATGTTACTATCTTCGGTCAAAAAGAAGATGTCGGTAAGAACCATGCACGTCTGATGTCATGTATTGTCTCTGTTTTAAATCTTCATGTTGTTGTCTTTTGTGTCCCTTTCTGTTCCTTACTACTTTAACACGAGCTATGGTGAACAGAATGCCACGCGCCGTGGCAAAAGCACAGGAGAACTCGGATAAAAACGCGCATTAGAAACTCGGGAGTAAGAAAATCCAGGCCTAAACTGTTCTTTGCTTTAAAACAACAAAACCTCGGATGTACGTTAATTAGTTCTTGAACCCCAACGTCTCGACAACCCGCACATGGTCACCTCAGGACGAATCACACATTGAAAATTATTCTACCCCAGTAAAAAACAAAAGTCACTAAGTCACACGTCTGTCTAATTCAATGTTACAACGCCAAAAACCAACCATCCGTCTATCAATGCACAATAAGTGAATATCACGTTCGGTACCTATTCATTTCCTCAGACACTGCACGGGAAGTAAATCGCTTGTGGCTATATTCGCAGCGTGACCTATTTTAGTCCTCGGGCACACACGGGAAACTGCTTTAGCCAAAACTATAGCAGCTAAACGATAGAGAGAGGATTTGGAAAAAATGAAAGTGAATCGACTGGGAAGCTTGAAATTAGGACGGGGTAGAAATTATTTGCAGTGGGCGAAGCATGCGTGGCTATATTCTGACCTAATCCAGGCTTTAAAATCTTGTTAGTTAGTTGGTTGATGCTTTGAGCCCACTCAACCATACAGGGTTATATTTGTTTGTTTGTTATTTGTTGATCGCTTTTATAATTATAACGCTATTCTCCGCTCTCGAGCAGGCTCACTGCGCTTGCATGTGATTCTACACGAGTGACCAGCTTTTTACAGCGCGGTTTTGATCATCCACCGAAGTGGTGTACTTACAGCGCTGGCATGGCTGGTGCCACATGAAACTGCTGCCGTCTCGGCGCAAGTTCTGTGTACACCATACAACCATGCACCATGTCACTTCGTGCAAAGCCACATACATAAGGTACATGCGTGTTTAGCTGTAACCTGCCACCTGCACCTTTGGCAGAACGACCGGGGTCTTTTATGTACTACTGCGGTAAAACGGGGGTGGAACAGATACCGAAATAAGAGTCAGCACAGATTGCAAACTCCAAGCACTGGTTTACGACATCCTTCCTTCAACCACTGCCGTATTTAGTTACGCCATAGGGTCCAGAAAACTGTCAGCTAACGCGTAATTTTTTGTTGGTGCTCAAACAGTAGTAAATTTGTTACCAACAACTCAAATTATACCAGACGTTTGTTTTATAATTGACCATGTTGCTTACGCCAGCTCACATAAAACCAAAATCGTTTGAATCAAGACGGAACTCTATTTTTTACCCGGGGTGGATGCGCCTCATGTTTACGTGCGTGCTTGGGCGCTAGGCTGCTTCTACAGTTATATTATTACCGAAGGGCGCCGACGGCGTCGGTGGACAGTTGCGCGGAGATAAAGAGTACCCCTTCAGTGGCGTAACTAAATCCGGCAGAGTTTGGAGGAAGGTGCCGGAAAGCGATGCTCGGAGTGTGCACAGACTGTTGTCTCCTGAAGAAGAAAATTCTCCTGCTGCTCCTACAGGGATTCGCACCCGCGACCTTCTAGTTACGAGTCCGGCGCTCTAACCACTGAGCTATCCCGGCTCCCCTCATATCTTATGTCTTATATCGAGGCTGGGCTTTAAAGGCAGAACATTTGTCAGCTCTGGGTTCTTAAAAGAGGGGACCTTAATTTCTGCATCCAAAGTACGCCACTGCGGAACTCGGACGCGGGAAACTCGGATAATTATAAGAAAATTCGCTACTGTCGAATACGCTTAAGTCAAAAACGCTTAAGTCGAACTTCGCGGAAATCGAACCATTTTTATTTCCCGACTAAAGCTGCTCTTTATATGACTAATTTTACAACGGATAAGACAAAAGTAGATAGTGGAATTTCAACCAAGTTAAACATGTTTTCCCCTTTTCCCACTCGGATAAGTCGAAGCCAAGCATTTCAAGTCTATTTCGTTGTTGAATGCTTCCAGATTCCTAACTTAGATGCTGGCCACCTACAAGCTTTAAAACATAAACCCTCTAGGCAGGTGCTGTGACAAAATGTGTCAAATCTGATGCACTGCCTGCACATTTTATCACACCGGTACGTTTTGTCACCACGCGGTGACAAATCATGTCGAAAGGTTCTGTCACTGCACGTTTTGTGGCCCCTTCGCCAGCAACACTGTAATCGGTCTTTCCTCTTCCTGTGATGTGTGTGTGTGTGTGTGTGTGTGTGTTGTGCGTGCGTGCGTGCGTGTGTGTGTGCGTGCGTGCGTGCGTGTGTGTGTGTGTGTGTGTGTGTGTGTGTGTGTGTGTGTGTGTGTGTGTGTGTGTGTGTGTGTGTGTGCGTGCGTGCGTGCGTGCGTTCTGCATTCTATTTTATTTTTTTTTCCCCTGCGTCATACAGTGTTAAACTGAAATTCTGTATTGCTTTGAGTAGACCACAAGGCCACTGCTGCCGATAGCTCTGTGAGCTGCGTCAAATATGACTGTACAGTGACTGAGTGATTGTGCGGTTTGATCGTGTGCTGTGCATACATGTCGACATGTTGGTATGATATGATGAGGTTGAAGGTAAATGTGGACTGGACTTTGGCTGTGACAACTGTTTTCCATCAGAATGTTTTATTGTGCAGCGCCTAGTGGAGTTTATAGCATAAGAAGCGCCTAACACGTTTTCGATATTATAACATCAATCATTCAGCGACATAGTCACGAAGCAAGCATTTGTTTGTTATTAAGCGAATCCGTCACGTGTTCAAAAGAGCAGTGATCATTCGACGGATATGTCTTATTTACTGCTTCTGAAGTTCATCGACTTGCACACAACTGGTGCTAAACATTTTAATCACTGTACATTCTTTTGTTTCGTTGATCTTTATTGCTTTTATGTGCTCTCTCTCTCTCTCTCTCTCTCTCTCTCTCTCTCTCTCTCTCTCTCTCTCTCTCTCTCTCTCTCTCTCTCTCTCTCTCTCTCTCTCTCCTCCCCCACCCACCCACCCACGCACACATTATAAGGTACTGATATCAAAGCGAAAAAGCTGCAATGGCTGCTCGATTTGTCACCATCTCGTTGGTCACCTTGGTGACAAAACCTGTCGTTGCAACAAAACGTGCCGCAACACAGAGATTATTCGCGTTTTTCTTGTAAGCGGTGACGGCATTGGAATTTCAAAAGATCGGCATGATGGAGCGCAAATAGGACAATCCGGTCATTGTAAACGGATTCAAAGTTATAGACTAATTTTTTCCACTTTTAAGCGCCCTAAACGCCGTGTAAAAATGGCGGCTCTCATTTGCGCGTGATTAGCAAATCGGGATTAGGGGCTATCCGCCTGTAACTTACCAGACCGCACGCACGCAGTTCGTGTTGACATCTGACAAGGGCAGACAGTTCAATGAACCAGTGAACATTGAAAATGATCGCCATGGCTCGATACGGCAAGAAAATTACACACCGGAAAGGTGCACAATGCAAAAGAGATGAAAGTCATGCCCATTCCTATCACACTTGAAACACACTCACTTGAACTAATCGAAGAAAAAACATGAAAGTACAAGAAAGATCGAGTCGACTGTCGCCACAAAAGCGACGCTACCAAGAGTACTACCAAGAGTACTGACACGATCAAGCAGGTATACCGATATACAGCCAAAGACAGGTTGGCGCGTAATGACATAATCAGACCAACATCAGGTACCATACATACATAATTCATTCATTGTCGGAAGCGTTGTGTACCACTATTCAAACTGCCAATCGCACTGTACTGGTATTGATGTTTTAATGATTACTATATTGCCCTCAAGTTGTTTTAATCTTTAAATTCGTTCGAGAGCATCTCGGTTCTTTCTGACCTTTCAAGTTTGTGTTTTCCAGAGACGGTAATCACAAATTACACCATCGAAGTGGGAAGACCGCTGGCAAATGAGTCCATTAAATACCAGACGTGCCATTACTTCGAGGAAACAACAAACAGCGTCATTAAGGCCGCCTGTAGCAATGTCGTTATAGGACAATACGTTCGTATCACGAAACTAGACCCCAATGACACGGAGCCGCTGACGCTTTGTGAGGTGGAAGTGTTTGGAATCGGTCTATCGCAGTGTAAGTATTCATATCAGCAGGCAATTAGACCAGTGCAGCTTCCGCATCAGGACAGTGAATTACTTGAGATTGATAATTATCACCCAGACAACCGTGAGGGTTACACTAGGGCGAAACAAATTTGTCAAGTCTGATCCAGTCTTGAGAAACAGTTTCTTGACCAACAGTTTTCGTTTCAGAGCCCACACCCTCCATATTTTTATGATATAAAAGGAAAAGGTCCCCCCTCCCTCCCCCCCCCACCCTCCCCCCCAATTGATTCTATTTCCTTAAAAAAATATTTTTTTAACGTAAAATCTAAATTTCAGGCAGCCGTATGCCACACCTTCATTTATACATTGTCATGCTACATTTTATGTTTTCTTTATTTCGGTGGGTGTTGTACTTCACTTCAAAGCTACAGCCTCTTCTTCTTCTTCTTCTTCTTCTTCTTCTTCTTCTTCTTAACAGTTTATGTAATAGCCAGTGGTGTGCCGTCCGTTTGGTGTGGCATTAAGTTTAACGTTCCGATTGTCATGAACACTAGCCTATAATGTAATAAAATGTCAAACATTGCACAAGGACCCTTTAAACTACCCCTATATACCACATCCATTGATCTTCGCTACATTTTAAGATCACAGCAACATCAGACAGTTGCGAATTTTGAAAGTTGCACATTAATTTTGAGTAAATTTGCATCTGATCCTGCTTGCGTATTTCTTGTGGTTTAGGTAATGTTACAGTCTAGTATGTGGTATTTATGTTCTTGTAGACTTTCACTGTTTTGGAATGAGATGATTATTATTTCCTCTGTCTTGTGTAGAACAATAATATTGGCTTATTCTCTGAAACGTTGTCAGTGAGGTGTTTTGCCGTGTGCATTGATTAGTAAGTAAACATGATGCTTAACGTCCACAGAAACCGTACGGCTTATTAGGGACGGGGAGAATGGGGGAAGGGAGTATGGAGGTTGGGGGAGAGGGAGATTATATACCTATCGCTACACTGTCACCACCAAAATGACTTCTGCATTAAGATGGACAGCGATGAGAGCCATTTTAATGTTTCAGAAGGAAGTGATGGACAAAGTCACAAGACAGTGTCCACAAACCACAACCTTTTTGAAGAGAAAGGAGAGCCGAAGCGGTATCGAACCGAGGTCCTTCCGCTTACCAGCCTAACGCCTTACCGCTAGGCCAAACCGGCTCACGTCCATTGATTATAATTATCTTGTACCTATATATTTATGCCACTTTTGATGAGGTCCTCTTTTGTTCATGGTCATGTGGACAACAGTAAGGTAAAACTGTACATTGTGTTCTCTCAGTAAGTTCACATGCGATCAGATTTGAACGTTGTTGGTTTGATTGTTAAAGCACAACGAAGTTCAGTTCAGTTCAGTTCCAGACGGTATGTATGCGCTCGGAAAAGCCCATATTTATCCGCTTCACCCCGTGGCTCAGAAATTTCCCGAACGTCGCCTTTGAAACGGTTCTAGGTCGAAGTTCACCGC
>JABMCL010002484.1:0-37500 GCA_018857735.1 Alviniconcha marisindica
CCAGAGAGAAATTCATTTTTTGAAAAATTTTACTTTTGTAGTTAATTGGGGTTTCCCGGAAAAAACATGTTTAGGCGTATGATACACATTATAAGAGGGGGTTGTATCCATTTTGTCTATTTCTAAAAATTTTGGAATAATATGCTTTTGGCATTGCAGAAAGGGAGTCCCGTTCCCAGTGGTTTAAGGAAAAAAAATTTTATTTTTTGAAAAATTATACTTTTGAATTCGGAATTTCCCCGCAAAAAATGATTAAAGTCCCCATTTACTTCCTTTTTACCCAAAAGATGCCCCTTGGGGGCCAAGGGTTCGCCAGGGAGATGTCCCGGGCGGGTGGCCCCAAAACAAAATGCCAACGAAGTCCCAAAAAAATGGCCCGGAGAGGATTCCCAAAAAAGAGGCCCAAAACAGATACCCCAAAACAGATGTGGTGAAATTCCCAGAAAAGATGGGGCAGGCGGGGGTCCCAGACGGGTGTCCCCAAAACAGATGTCCCCGAAAACGGAGGTCCCAAAACGGGTGACCCCCCCGGTGTCCCAACAGTTGCCCCAGGCAATGTCCCCGGAGGATGTCGCCGGGGGAAAAGACCGAACAATTTACCCCCAAGGGGGATGACCCGGGGAAAGAAGGGCCCAGACGGGGGTCGCCAAAACGGGGGGCGGTTTTTTGGGGGAAAACGGGAGGTGTCTTTGTCAACATTTTGTATGGGGTTTTGTGGCTTCGACTTCCATTGCCCTTTTAGTGGTGTGTATGGACCAGCGATGTATGGTGCTCTGGTTGATGAAAAATCGGGTGTGTATTTGATTTGGGGCAAAGGGCTATCCAACATCGTCGTATTGTGTTTTTTCCATTTTTGTGTGTGTGTTTTGTGTTGTGTGTTGTGTGTGTGGTGTGTTTGTGTTGGGGGGGTTTTTTACCGAAAATGCAATTATTAAGGGTTTTTCCAGTATGTCTGTTAATCAAATTATTGTGAATAATACTGCTTGTGGCATTCAATGACATGTTTTTAAAATTTAAATTTTTTAGTTAGTTGAATCGTCCAGCCAAGAATGATTCACGTCTGTTTTTCTTCATCTGGAATTTGGGAAAGGGTGCCCCCAAAACGGGTGGCCCCGGGGGGATGTCCCCGAAAACGGTGCCCCGAGACGGATGGGTCAGACGGACGTCCCCGAACGGGTGGCGCAGGCAGAGGGTTCCGAGACGGATGGGCCCCCAGACGGATGGCGCCGGGACGGATGGCACAGATGTTTGGGGCAGACGGATGTCCCTGAGACGTTAAGCCATGACGGATGGGCTCTCCGTTTTTTGGCCCCTTTCCCATTTTTCGTCTTGGCCTTCCCCGTCTCTGAAAACCCGGGTGTCCCCCAGACGGGTGACCCCGAACGGGTGACCCCCCGACGGATGTCGCCGAGACGGGTGACCCCAAAACGGATGACCCCAGACGGAGGTCCCCGAGACGGGGGGTCCCCAGGCGGGTGGCGCCAAAACGGGGCGCCGAGACGGGAGGTGTGCTTTGTCAACATTTTGTATGGTTTTAGTGGCTGCGACTGTCCGATTAGCTTTAGTGGTGTGTATGGACCAGCGATGTATAGGTGCTGGTTGATGACAAAAATCGTCTGTGTATCTAGGTTGGGTCAGGACTATCGCATCGTCATGTGTATTTATTACATGATGTGTATACTATTATTAAATATATTCAATGTCTGTAATGTGTGTGTATGTTTGTGTGTGTGTAGTGATAATGTGTGTGTGTGTGTGTGTGTGTGTGTGTGTGTGTTATTGTGTGTATATTATTGTTTGTGTGTGTTGCTACCAGGAGGATGAACATATTTACGTGTATGATACACATTATAAAAGGGAATTTACAGTATGTCTGTTCATGAACTTACTGTAAATAATAGTGCTTTTAGTATTGCATTAGGCCAGAGAGAAATTCATGTTTTTGAGTGCGTGTGTGTGTGTGTGTATGTGTGTGTGTGTGTATGTGTGTGTGTGTGTGTGTGTGTGTGTATGTGTGTGTGTGTGTGTGTGTGTGTGTGTGTGTATTTAGAGTTTGAAGTATGAACATGTTTACGCGTATGATACACATTATAAAAGGAATTGTATTCAGTATGTCTATTCGCTTGAACTTACTGTTAATAGTGCTTTTAGTATTGCATTAGGCCAGAGAGAAATTCATGTTTTTGGATAATTTTACTTTGCAATTAGTGCATGACCTGCGAAGAACACATGTTTAGACGTATATTACACATTATAAATTGTATCAATGTGTCTGTTTCTGAGATTATTCTAGAATAATACCTTTTGGCATTGCAGAAAGTGTGGTCCAGTGGCCGAGTGGTTTAGGCGAGAGAGAAATTCATGTTTTTGAATGAATTATACTTTTGCAGTTAGTTGAATTACCCTGCGAAGAATGATTAAAGTCTATTTACTTGCTTTGACTTTCAAGGATGCCGAGACAGATGGCCCAGACGGATGTCATGAGACAGATTTCCCCGAGACGGATGGCGCAGACGCAAGGTCCCTGAGACGAATGTCCCCGAGACGGATGTCCCCGATACAGAATTCCAGACAGATGACCCCAAGACAGATGCCCCGAACGGATGTCCTTGAGACAGATGTCCCGAAGACAGATGGCGCAGACCTTGAAGTCCCTGGGACAGAATCTCCCGAGACAGATGTCCCAGGAACAGAGGTCCCAGACAGATGACAGAACAGATGTCCCAGACAGATGGCCCAGACAGATGTGTCCCAGACAGATGTCTAAGAGACAGATAACCGAGACAGATGACCCAAAGACAGATGACCCAGGACTTGGAGGTCCCGCGAGACGGAGGTGCCGAGACGAGGATGGCGCAGACGGTTAGCGCCAGACGGTAGGTGTGCTTTGTCAACATTTTGTATGGTTTTAGTGGCTGCGTCTGTCTGATTAGCTTTGAGTTGTGTGTATGGACCAGCGATGTATAGGTGCTGTGGTTGATGATAAAAGTCGGCTGTGTATGTAGATTGGGTCAGGATTATCCAGCATCGTCGTGTGTGTGTTTGTATGTGTGTGTGTGTGGTGTGTGTTGTGTGTTGTGTATTGTGTGTTGTGTGTGTGTGTGTGTTTGTGTATAGCCGGAAGAGACATGTTTACGCGTAAATACACTATACAATTATCAATATGTCCTGTTAATCAAGTGTGTGAATAATAGGTACTTGTAGCATTACGTAACATATTTTGAATGAGTATACTTTTGCAATTGGTGAGTACCCTGCGAAATGATTAAAGATCTATTACTACTTTGGCTTTCAAGGATACCTCTGAACGAATGGCAAGACGAATGTCGCTGAGACAGATGTCCCCGAGACGAAGATAGCGCAGGCAGAGGAGTCCCAAGGTGGTGTCCCAGACAGATGTCCCAGACAGGTGAACGAATGACCCCGAGACAGATGCCCAGATAGATGTCGCTGGGGGCAGATGTCCCAGAGACGGATATGGCGCAGGCAGAGTCCTAGGACGAATGTCCCAAGAGACAGATGTCCCAGAGACAGAGGTCCAAGACAGATGATCAGACAGATGTCCCAGACAGATGACTTGAGACAGATGTCCCAGACAGATGTCGCGGAACGAGATGACTTGAACGAGATGACCCAAGACGGATGACCCCGAGACGGAAGTCCCAGACGTCATCGAGACGGATAGCACCGAACGGTTGGCGCCGAGACGGCCAGAGTGTGCTTTATCAACATTTTGTATGGTTTTAGTGGCTGCGGCTGTCTGATTAGCTTTGAGTGGTGTGTATGGACCAGCGATGCATATAGGTGCTGTGGTTGATGATAAAAGTCGGCTTTGTATGTAGATTGGGGGCTTTAATATCCAGCATCAAATCGTGTAATGTGTGTTTCTCCATGTGTGTGTGTGTGTTGTGTGTTGTGTGTGTATGTGTGTGTTGTTTGTGTGATGGAAGAACATGGCGCGTAAATACACATTATGAGAAGATGGAATTGTATCCAGTATGTCTGTTAATCAAGTTAGTGTGAATAATACTGCTTGTGGCATTGCAATGACATGTATTAATTGTACTTTTGTAGTTAGTTGAATCGTCCAGCCAAGAATGATTGACCTCTGTTTACTTCATCTGAATTGGAAGGATGCCCCTGAGACGGATGGCCCGAGACGGATGTCCCCGAGACGGATGTCCCCGAGACGGAGGTTCCTGAGACGGATGGCCCTGAGACGGATGGCGCCGAGACGGATGGCACAGACGGACGTCCCGAAGACGGATGGCGCCGAGGCAGATGGCACAGATATTTAGCGCAGGCAGATGTCCCTGGTGTTAAGCCATGACGGATGGGCTCTCCGTTTTATGGCTTTCCATTTCAGGCACATCCGTCTGTGCCATTCGTCTTAGCCTTCGCCGTCTCGAAGACGGACGTCCCGAGATCCCCAAGATAGAGGTCCCCAAGACAGATGTCGCCGAGACGGATGACCCCGAGACGAGATGACCACGGACGGAGGTACAGGGACGGAGGTCCCAGAGACAGGATGGCGAACAGGTTGGCGCCGAACATTAGGTGTGCTTTGTCAACATTATGTATGATTTTAGTGGCTGCGACTGTCCGATTAGCTTTGAGTGGTGTGTATGGACCAGCGATGTATGAGTGCTCTGGTTGATGACAAAAATCGTCAGTGTATGTAGGTTGGGTCAGGACTATCCAGCATCGTCGTATGTGTGTTTGTGCATGTGTGTGTGTGTGTGTGTGTGTGTGTGTGTGTGTGTGTGTGTGTGTGTGTGTGTGTGTGTTGTGTGTGTGTGTGTGTGTGTGTGTGTGTGTGTGTGTGTGTGTGTGCGTATGATACACATTATAAAAGGGAATTGTATCCAGTATGTCTGTTCATGAACTTACTGTAAATAATAGTGCTTTTGGCATTGCATTAGGCCAGAGAGAAATTCATGTTTTTGAATGAATTTTACTTTTGTAGTTAGTTGAATGACCCTGCGAAGAACATGTTTAGGCGTATGATACACATTATAAGAGGGAATTGTATCCAGTATGTCTATTTCTGAAGTTATTCTGAATAATACTGCTTTTGGCATTGCAGAAAGTGTGGTCCGGTGGCCGAGTGGTTTAGGCGAGAGAGAAATTTGGGAGCCATGTTTTTGAATGAAGTATACTTTTGCAGTTAGTTGAATTACCCTGCGAAAGGTAATTCAAGTCCTATTTGCACTTTGACTTTCAGGATGCCCCAGACGGATGGTCAGACGAATGTCACATGAGACAGATGTCCCTTGAGACGGATATCCCAGACAGATGTCCCCGAGACGGAGGAATCCCGAGACGGATGACCCCGAGACAGATGTCCCCGAGACGGATGACCCTGAGACGGAGGTTCCAGACGGATGTCACCGAGACGGATGACCAGACGGGCGCCAAGACGGATGACCTTGAGACGGGAGGTCCCCGAGACGGAGGAGTCGCCGAGACGGATGGCGCAGACTGTTGGCGCCGAGACGGTAGGTGTGCTTTGTCAATATTTTGTATGGTTTAGTAGCTGCGACTGTCTGATTAAGCTTTAGTGGTATTATGGACCAGCGATGTATAGGTGCTCTGGTTGATGATTTAAGTCGGCTGTGTATGTAGATTAGGTCAGGACTATCCAGCATCGTCGTATGTGTGTTTCTCCATGTGTGTGTGTGTGTGTGTGTGTGTGTGTGTGTGTGTGTGTGTGTGTGTGAATGTGTGTTGAGTAGGAAATTGGACATATTTACGTGTATTACATTATAAAAAAATTATCAATGTCTGTTCATGAACACTGGAAATAATAGTGCTTTGGCATTGCATTAGGCAGAAGAGAGAAATTCATGTTTTGAATGAATTTTACTTTTGTAGTTAGATTGAATGACCCTGCGAAGAACATGTTTAGGCGTATGATACACATTATAAGAGGAATTGTATCCAGTATGTCTATTTCGAACTTCTTCTGAAAATACTGCTGTAGCATTGCAGAAAGTGTGTGGTCAGTAGCCGAGTAGTTTAGACGAGAGAGAGAAATTCATGTTTGGTAACTGAATTATACTTTGATTCAATTGAATGAGTACCCTGCGAAAGAATGATTTAAATCTATTACTTGCTTTGACTTTCAAGGGTGCCCCACAGAAACAGATGGACCGAAGACAGATGTTGCAGACAGATACTAACTAAGACAGACATCCCAGGGCAGATGGCACAGACGGAGGTCCCTGAGACGAAGGATCCAGACAGATGTCCCCGAGACAAGGCCCAGAGACGAATGACTTGGGCAGATGCCCAGACGGATGTCGCTGGCAGATGTCCCAAAGACAGATGGCACTGAGCAGGTCCCTGAGACGAGATGTCCCCGAGACGGAATGTCCCAGACGGAGGTCCCAAGACAGATGACGAGACGAGATGTCCCAAGATGGATGACCCAGACAGATGTCCCCGAGACCAATGTCGCAGACGGATGAAGCCCCGAAGACGGATGACCCAAGACGAGATAGCGAGACGAGGTCCCGAGACGAGTCGCCGAGACGGATGGCGCAGACGGTTGGCGCCGAGACCGTAGGTGTGCTTTGTCAACATTTTGTATGGTTTTAGTGGCTGCATTTTGTCTGATTAGCTTTGAGTGGGTGTGTATGGACCAGCGTGTAGGTGCTCTAAGTTGATGATAAAGTCGGCTGTGTATGTAAGGTGGATCAGGACTATCCAACTTCGTCGTATGTGTGTTTCTCCATGCTTGTGTGTGTGTTGTGTGTTGTGTGTGTGTGTGTGTTTGTGTGTATAACCGGAAGGAGACATATTTACGCGTAAATGCACATTATATGAAATTATCTATCAGTATGTCTATTAATCAAGTTGTGCCAGAATAATACTGCTTGTGGCATTACAATGACATGTTTTTAAATTAACTGTACTTTTGTAGTTAGTTGAATCGTCAGCCAAGAGCCAATTCCCACGTCTGTTTACTTCATCTAATTGGAAGGATGCCCCTGAGACAGATGGCGAGACAGATGTCCCAAGGGCTGAATGTCCCAGACGAGATGGAGTCAGACAGACGTCCCCGAGACAGATACTTGCAGACAGAGTTCTGAAGACAGATAGCCCCAGACGGATGGCACAGATGTTTAGCGCAGACGGATGTCCCTGAGACGTTAAACCATGATAAGATGGGCCCTCCGTTTTATAACTCCCATTGCACATGCGTCTGTGCCATTCGTCTGCCTTCCCCTCTGAGACGGATGTCCCAGACAGGGTGACCGAACGGATGACCCCAGACGGATCGCCGAGACTGAATGACCGGACGGATGACCGGACGGAGGGTCCCAAGAGACGGAGAGGTCCCAGACAGATCGCGCAGCAGTTTGGCGCCGGAACAATGGAAATGTGCTTTGTCAACATTGTGTATGATTTTAGTGGCTGGACTGTCTGATTAGCTTTGAGTGGTGTGTATGGACCAGCGATGTATGAGTGCTCTGGTTGATGACAAAAATCGTCTGTGTATCTAGGTTGGGTCAGGACTATCCAGCATCGTCGTATGTGTGTTTGTGCATGTGTGTGTGTGTGTGTGTGTGTGTGTGTGTGTGTGTGTGTGTGTGTGTGTGTGTGTGTTGAGGGAGAATTAAATTTATTAGACATGTTACATATGTATTACACATTATAAAAGGAATTGTATCAGTATGTCTCATTCTTGAACTTACCTTAATAATAATAATTACTTTGGCATTGCATTGAAGCCCGAAATGAATCATACTGTTTACAGATGGTGACTATATCAATTATATTTCTAAGCTTCAATCTGCTCACAAAAAGATATCAATATATCTACTGATTATTTCGACAATACTTACTTTTTTGGCATTGCAGAAGGTGTGGTCCGGTGGCCAGAGTCGTTTAGGCGAGGAACAAATTTCGGAGCTCCCCTCGCTGCGAAAGGAATTCGATCAAATATCAGCATCCTTACCTGCAAGCGTGCATCAGCATGAGTGTCGATCAGACACCAACTCACTGCTAAAAGACTGGCAGTCGAAGAATACTAAGATCTCTAAGTACTCTGAGACTGTGAAGTGAAAGTGTATGGATCTGGGGGCGAGCTCGATAATAAAACTCCGCCTACGGTGAACCCATTGCCAGGCTGAATGGCTGTCAGGATATGGTAAAAGTCGAAGGCTGGCAGTCTGGCTGTATTGAGGCAGGTACCAGGCTGATGGACTCAAAGGACATCCATTGCCTTTTCTCTTGCAGAAGGGCTCTCCCAGAGTGACCGAGTAGGACCCTCAATATTGATCACACATGCAATTGAGGTAAAACATAAAAATGTATATAAAAATAAAAATAAAAATGATCTCGCCATACGCAACAGGTCCGCGTTCAGGCTCAAGATGTTGATCGAGCTCCCCATAACGCACACACACACAAACAAACAAACAAACAACAACAGCAACAAGAACAAAACGAAGAAAGAGAGGTGGGAAAGGAAAGTCGGGCCGCGGAGGCCTGAGACCCATCAGGAGGAAGGCCGAACGTCTATCAAGGAAGCACTTCAGGATCTGTTCCTGGAACTGTGCTGGCGCTAGCAAACGAAGAGCAGTTCTAGAGAGACTTAGCCTATGACTTTGATGTCCTCTGTCTACTGGAAACAAGAACCCGCTCAGAAAAGCCACTGGAGCTGAATGACTTCATGCTCATCCAGAAGCATGAAGGGCGAGGAAGGGCGATTGTGAATCGCAAGTGTCTACAAAACGCTGTGTCCACAGTAGACCTAAGTCAGTGCTGCAACGACTCCAAGGAACTGCACGGTGTTCGCCTAGAAAAGCCAGACCAGAGACACAAGAGTCTGGTCCGAGTCAGTACATCCATACACCCAGGCACTGCATCCACCGAGGTGAGTTGGGACTTCCTGGAACAAATAGAAGATGAATTTGGGGACACAGTTGTAATGTGTGGCGACCTCTGGAAGAAGCCTTGGGCGACGTCGTCTTCGACCCAGCGACAGCTCCGTTACCAACACGCCTTGGATCACGACTGAAGGGGGCACGGACAGCACCACTGACTCACAAGCTCTTGTCTCCCCAAGAATAGCACCATGGCTAAGTGCAAAAACACCACATGGAAGTGACCATATGCCGGTGGTATTCAGCCTGCAAAAACCAGCTACGGAGCAAAGCATCAAGGCACATAACCCCTTCAGGTATGAAAGGTCGGGTTCAGACATTGTGTCAAAACTGCGCAAGCGGAAACCAAAAAATAAAAAGCACGAAAGGTTCACGAAAAAGCAAGAAGCAGCTACCATGGTGGGACAGTGAGACCGAGAAAAGCGTGGACAGAAAAGTCTGGGATGGGTCAAGCAGAGGACTCAATACTGCAAGTATGCCAGCTGACAGAGCTCAAGTAAACCAAGGAGTGGGAAAGGAACCCAAACCGATTCCGGCGTCTCTACGAGACACTCCTGCCAGAAAACTTGGGAAAGCACTGTCAAGAATGGCTAGCAGACAAAACAGTCTGAGGTCAAGCTTTTCATTCAAGAAAACAGCAAAACCGGTCTCAACTTCCAACTTGACGATGACGGCTAAAGCAGTCACCCAAGCCCTCCACTGGACTGCCTCAAGAGGTGACAGTCAGACACACATGCCATCATCCTCACAGATTCAGTGCGTTTGCTAAAGTGGAATTGGGAGCCCAGATTGAAATGTGTTGATGGTCGACATCCACCTTCGTAAACTCTTGTGGATGCACTGCCCTGGACATGCCGGAGTGAAGGGAAACGACCGAGCAGATATACTGGCGGGCAAGGCAACCCTCACAAGTGGCTTGCTTCTCGGAAGATCTAAAGTGTTGAGAGAGAGGCATGGAAAGAGGCATGGAAAGAGGAAGCGCTTGACGATCTTCCTTGAAGGGACAATAGAGGGCTATCATCAGTCGAACATTGGTACCATTTCAAAGGTAACGTTGGGGGAACTCACCCTGAGACACGGGGTGGAGCGCATATTATGGGCTTTACCGAGCACATAGATACCATCTTCAACTGAACTGAACTCAACTGTACTGGATGACGTGTTTTTGAATTATTTATCCTTTTGTAGTTAGTTCAGTTGCCCTGTGGGCATTGATTAACGTATATTTATTTCATCAGGATGTCCCCGAGACGGAAGGCCAAGACGGATGCCCCTGAGACGAATGTCCCCGAATGTCCCGAGACGGATGTCGGCGAGACGGCTGGCTGGCTCAGACGGATGTCCCAGACACGGATGTAGCCGAGACGGAACGCCTAGACAGATGTCCCTGAGACGGATGCCCCCGAGACGGAACGGCCTAGACGGATGTCGCCGAGACGGATGTCAGACGGAAAGCAAAAACGGATGTCCCTGAGACGGGTGTCGCCGAAACGGATGGCTGTGACTGATGTTCACGAAACGGATGTCGCCGAGACGGATGGCCGAGACGGATGGCCGTTAGGGTGTTTATTTCCACCTCATCACCGCCCCCCCCCCCCCCCCCCCCCCCCCCCTCCCCGCTTTTCTTTTTCTTCTTTTTTAAAAAACTATTTTTTCACTGAGTTCTTGTTCGATGTGGTTCTGTTCTGTTTAGGGCGTCGTAGAGCTCCTTCGTCTTCTCCAAGTGTGTGACCTTTCAGGATTTTTCCTGGGCCGTCTTCTACTCAGCTCTTGTCTTTAGTGGTTCTCTTCGGAGCAGTTTGCTGAGCTCGGATCCGTTCACTTCTTAGCGTTTTTCAGCTAGAGTTTGTTCTTTGGCATTCCTGGTTTTAGTGGTTCTGTTCTTAGCAGTTTCCAGAGCTGTTTTCACAAACTTAGTTCTTTTTCCAGGCTTTTCAAGTACGTCGTTGTGATCCGTTTTTTAGTATAACCTGCATCCATCCTCTACAATAAGGCCGGCTTTCACACTCATTCCTATTTATTTTCCTGAAGAATTTGTTCATACTCATATTCCATTTTTCCAGAAAACTCTCAATACAATATTTTTCGGACCCTTCAAAACATAGACTGCTTCAGTTGTGTGTTTTTTAACCTCGAAGAAGACTTTTTATCGGTGCTTCGGACCCGCTGAGACAGAATATTTTTGCACCTTTTAGAATATTTTTCTACCTCAAAGAACTTAAACTACTTTTTGCCTTTCCAGAACTTACAATATTTTTCTACCTCGAGGCCGGAACTTTGAACATTTTTTGGGCCTCGAAAAACATATTTTTTGAGATCTCAGAACTTGGACATTTTCACTTTTCGAAGAATATTTTTCGGCATTTTCTGACCATAAAATATTCCAAGATCTCAGGACTTGGAATATTTTTGGGCAGGGGTTTGATAGACCTCTCAGCTTGACTGGACTTATTACCAACGTAGCTGGAGTTGTTACCAAACAGATAAAACACTGATGATTATTTTAGACGCTGTTGTACAATCTTGTACATCAGCGGCAACTTTGGTTTGGTAAACGGTAAACGCTCGTGTTGCCGCCCAGATGGCCCTAACTGTAATTAGTCTGATATACTTTTGGGGAAAAGAACCTGTGCATGTGTATGTTGTTTGATGCAAAGAATCCTGCGACTCTTTGTTTTGTTTTTTAAATACTGGAACACAAACGTGACAAGAAACTCACTCGCATTCGTTTGTTTGATCCATACTTGTGCTATATGTCTTGTGAGTGTATGTCTGTTTGCCGTCCTGACAGATTCGCTTACAGACATTCATATATTTTTACCATATATTTTTATGCGCCTGCACATAGTCAAGATTTCGTGAACACACACACACACACACACACACACACACACACACACACACACACACACACACACACACACACCCCCACACACACACACACACACAATGTCAACAATGCCAGGTACCATTCAAATCGGTCAGTTCTTTCAAGTCAGTCATTTTTGTCAAATCAGTCAGATCTGTAAATTCTGTTAAATAAGTCAGTCCAGTCAAATCAGTCAGTTCTTTCAAGTCAGCCATTTTTGTCAAATCAGTCAGATCTGTAAATTGTCAAATAAGTCTGTCCAGTCAAATCAGTCAGTTCTTTTAAGTCAGTCCGCATTTCTGTCAAATCAGTCAGATCTGTAAATTATGTCAAATCTGGTCAGTTATCTCAAATCAGTCAGTCATTTATATCACAATATGTCATATGAGCCAATTCTGTCAATTATCCAATTCTACCAAATCATAATGTCATATCCAGTCAGTTCTGTCAATTTACCAGCGTTCAATTCTGTCAGCTCAGTCAGTTCTATCTGTCAGTCAAATGACAATTCTGTCAGATCACTCTTGTCCGCAGTATTATTGCTAGTGTGAAAGAGAAACGAAAAACAAGAAGGAAAAAACTAACAAAACAAACAACAACAACAAAACCGCCCCAACAACATCAAAACAAGAAGAAGAAGACTGAGAAGAAGAACTTGAGAAGGAACGAAAGAAAGAAACATTAGAACCTGCTGTTAAAAACTTGAATGTGTCAGTCGTTGTATTTTCCCGCCGACAGCAACAACAACGATAGCAGTTTAATTAAGGCGGATCGGGCGATATACCACTGACAGACCCGCTGAGGCCACCTATTATGATACAGACAACACTGACTGATGAACCGGCGGGTCACTGATACACCTTACGTAGCCGGCAGCCGTGCTTTGGGCAGCCCGTGCCACTGGGTGCATACTTTTTTAAAATTATAATTATGATGTTAGTTGGCTGATGTAACTGTTGTCAAGTTACTAATTTTGCTTATAGAGCGCACCTCAAACAAGACACTCGGCAGTTTCAGTCCTACTAGTTGTTGGAAAACTTGGGCAGTGAATGAAGAATCTGAATCAAGGATGCGCGCGCGGCCCGCCCGGCCACACACACGAATGTTGCCAGTGTACGTCAATTCGGCACCCACCCACTGTCTGTCCCACATAACACACACACACACACACACACACACACACACACACACACACACACACACACACCCCCGACTCTTCCATACACACGCGCACACGCACAGTGACACGCATACAAACACTTGAATAGTTTTCTCGAAGAGCAGAGTTTCATTATCGACGTACGAATTGCGGCTTTGGAAAACCAATCAGCTCTACCTCCGAAGCGAGATCCGCTTCCGGTTACTGCATCGCCCGTCTGCTCGTAAACATGTGAGTACGGTTTGGCATGAATTTCTCGAGTTATTTGGTTTGATTTGTGTCATTTGTAGAAAATAATGTGTTATGATATATTTCAGGGCGGCTTCCAAGGTCACATTCAAGATTACACTGACATCAGACCCGAAGTTGCCCTACAAAGTGTGAGTAAAGCGGTGTAAACGTCAACCATATGTCGAGCTACACTTCTTCGAAGCTGTTCCTGTGTGCCTCTTCTTTCGTTCCACATCATTCTTTGTGTATTATATATAATGTATTGCAGCGAGTTTTCTAGGCTAGCCGTCTGTTGGGTAATCATGAACGTATTACTACTAATATTAGTATTTACCGTCACTTTAGAGTTTAGTTTTACTATACATTGTCATTGACATAGCCTCATAGGTTTGAAAACACTACAGGGCAGTCCCACTGAAATGTCTTATTAAATTTAAGTGGATTTGAACTTGTAAATAATATGTCAAGATAAACACAGTAATAAAACTAAAACCGGTGCGAAATTTATCATATGGTATGTATTTAGATGTAAAATTATGAAATATATTTTATCTTATTTTGTATTTTATTTTTAAAGACTTTACAGCCTAAAATGTGTATTTAACTTATTAGACGTTTGTGTGCATGTGTGTCTGTGTGCATACATGTGTGTGTGTGTGTGTGTGTGTGTGTGTGTGTGTGTGTGTGTGAGAGAGAGAGAGAGAGAGAGAGAGAGAGAGAGAGAGAGAGAGAACTTAGATGCCATGAATTTTGAATGTGAACTATTTTCACATGTTTATTGTACTACTACTAAAAAAAAATCTGAAACAAGAATGACTGCTAGCATTCTAAAATAGGATCCAAACACATAAAAGATTCAAAAGAACACTTATTTATTTATGCTTATTCATTCTTCTGGCAAGCACTGAACACAACAACAAAAGATTTATAAGTTACTTCACCTCTCATCATTTTTCATTGTTTTTAACTGTTTCACTGTTGTTTAAGTGTTGTTTTGTGGCCTGAAGAAGGGGATTTCCCTGAAAATGTGCATCTTGTTGTCTCTGTCATAATAAATAAGCGTTCTTTTGAATCTTTTATGTGTTTGGATCTGTACTACTAGTACTGCTAATAGAACTAGTTATATAAATTTACCTCATTATGCTTACAAGTGTCATATTTCTCATAATATAATATTTGAGGACAGTGACATATAAGTATTGTTATTGTAAGTGTAACTGATGGGGCACAGTTTATGTGGATATAAATTTTATAATTGTCCAAAAGTCTCAGGCTAGTAAAAGTAGTATTGCAGTAATATTAATGAACTTTACTATTGAACATATATATAATATATGTTCTGCAGGCTAGTGGATTTTCACACTTGCTAGTCTTGTTGTTTGCCCAATTGTCTAGTAGAAAATTTCAACTTCTACAGGTCTCCTTATGCCTTTTACATTTTATGGTAATTTACAGTTTTAAAAAACTGTTTTATTATCATTTAAAAATTTATGTTTCTTGTGTATGTTGGTCCTGATGTGATCCTGTGTGGATGACAGGATGTTGAAGTCCAGTTACTAACTCCAATTATATGTGTTGGTTTAGGTTAAGCGTTCCAGAACAGACACCATTTACAGCTGTTTTGAAGTTTGCTGCTGAAGAGGTAAGTGTAAAGTTGTCAAAATGAACGGTTCTATTCTTCTAACAAATGTTCCAAGCAGATCATGATTGACTGTTTAATCAAACAGATACTACAGCTGGCAGATATTGAGATCAGCATTTGAAAAAAAACTTTTTTATGATTGTGTTTTCAAAGATGTGAAACACTGTGAATTGCAATTTACTAGATTTTTATTCAAGAGCCTGAAAGAGGCAACATATTAGTGCCGTTTTTAGCTTCAAATGGTGCATATGTCTAGTGAGCATCTGCCATCAGTGGGTTTGTCCAGGTCCTTCAGTTTACATCTGACTAGACCTACTGATCTTGATTAAATTCTGTTAGCTGAAGCCCACTTTCTACAGCATAGAACTCAATTTGAAGCAAATGGAAATGGTAACTGCAACAGTTTTTACTTTCGCTGGCAGGCCTAGTGCAGAGTCATGCATACTGATTCAGTGATTGTGTGTGTGTGTGTGTGTGTGTGTGTGTGTGGTGTGTGTGTGTGTGTGAGAGAGAGAGAGAGAGAGAAAGAGAGAGAGAATGGGCTATCAGTTCAGTGTCTGACATAGCAGCAACTTTTTGTTTCCTGGAAAACAGTGTTGTGAAAGTGAAATCAGTCAAACATTGTTGCTGTTTGCCTGTGCCTGTTATGGTAGATTGCTAATTTTAGCTATTGAAAACTAGGCAAAGGAGGGAGGACAGTTCAAGCACAGCAAGGCGTGGGCACTGCTGTGACTAGTCCTTTCTACTGTTCTAGATTTATTCCGGTCAGTGGCTTGTCTAGCCCTTTGATTTTTGCCTTTGCAGTACATGTCATGATCTAAAAAATTCATATAATATACATGTGGTCTTAAGAACTGTGTAAAACAAGCATAAAACATACATTGCGTTAACGCAAGCCCTGGTGATTTGATATGACAGAGTTGAGACTGTCAGATGAATTATCAGGTTAGTTATATGTCAGCCTCTGGGAGTAACTGTACATGTGGGAGGGCTTTGCTGTGTTTGCAGTTCAAAGTGCCAGCAGCTACCAGTGCTATCATCACCAATGATGGAATAGGGATCAACCCAGCTCAAAATGCAGGTGTGTGTGTCTTCTGTGCATGCACATGTGTGTGTGTGTGTCTTCTGTGCATTGTGTGTGTGTGTGTTTGTGAATATGTTTTATTTTTTTATGTGTTCATCTTGTTTGTTTGTTCTTTGTTTCAGGTGTGGGTGTTTTTTAGTGAAAATTTAGTTAGTTTTGTTTTGTTTTGTTTTGTTTTTTTAATTATAATTTTTGTTGTTGTGCATTAATGTAAATGTATAAGATTGAACAACGGTTTTACTTTCCTGCTGGGATGAATAAAGTATATTGCTGTTGTTTGTTGAACATGTTATGTGCTATTTTAAAGGGGAACTGAACCAAACGCACACAACAGAAACGTAAAAATATTTCCATGTGCAGGCTTTATTTGGTGGTTTTGTCAGTATTTATATCCAAAAGAAGTACTTTTTGTTTTTTGGTTGGTTGTTGTTCTCAGTTTGAGCTCCTCTGGGCACCGCCATGTTGGATTGCTCTTGACCAGTGAAGAGCAGAAAAGGGTTGGCCTGTGATACTTTTGCCACACATGCCAGCCTTGTTCATGACATCACTAGACACTGATATGGACTGCTGCCAGGCACAGAATGGCAGCACCCACAGTTGTGTTTTTGCAGTTCTTAACCCTTTCACTGCCACCTTTCACTGTGCGCAGTCACTCCAAAACAAGCAGCAAAGTCCGAAATTTGAACTCTTTAACACCTTTCTCCTTCTTTGCATTAGCATGTAAAAGGATTGGACCAAAATGCACAGCAGTGAAAGTAGATATATGACTGGAAAATAGTCCATTTACAAGTGGATATGTTATACGACCAGAAAATAGTCTGTTTGCAAGTATGTATGTGGGCACTTTTCAGGCCAGAAATTTTGCAGGCTGGGGCAGTGAAGGGGTTAAACATTGTTTTTTAACAAACAGTAGGAGAAATCAAGCAAAAACTTGCTGCGTGTATAATTTTTGTTGTTCCGTTCCTATTGAGAGGGTTTGTGATGCTTCTTCATACTTCAGTTCTGCTTTAAGTATGTTTTTTTTAGTCGTGACGTGATTTTTTCTGGTGTTTGTTTCAGGCAACGTTTTTCTCAAGCATGGATCAGAACTGAGGTTGATACCCAGGGACCGAGTAGGAACATCATCGTAGATACAGCGTGGACTTTAAAACCTTATCATCTTCATCATCATCAGAATCATTGTTCATCATCATTTTCATCGGTGACAAATAACAGTTGACATGCACTGAAGGTGTGATTCTCTGGAAACTCTGTGGATAAGAACATAAAGTAACAGAGTAACTCACCTGTTACTCCTCTTGTGAAGTTTACTGTGACTGTGTCAGTGTTATGTTAAGAGGAACTGTAAATTTCTTTTCGATCATCATGCATGGTATAAAGAACTCTTTTGTGAATTTCTTTTTAATTTTGTATCATCTTTGAAAAATTACTAGTCTGAAATGCTTAGGGTGTTACGCTAAACTACTCGTATGGTGTGAAAGTAAAACTTTACAAGCAATATCCATTTTTTAGTTTTGTCATCATAGCATAAGAGTTAAAACAGGGTATACAGAGAAGGTCTTAGGCTGTAACTAGTATGGGTATTTGCAGGCAGTATACAGGGCCCATATGTATGAAGAGGAAACAGACCCCTTATTTGTGTTTATCTTCTAAACTATAATGAAATCAGCATGTTTGAAATGCTAATAGCACCATCTGACTGGCCTAAAAGCATTTAAAATTATAGACACATTTTTTTCAGTAAGGACATTGAAAACGCACTATGTAAAGCTACAGTCACTCATTCAGTCGCATACGACCAGCGTGCAGATGCAGAGATGATAGTGTTAAAGTTGCCATTAGGGCCCATCTCGAGATGAGGTGTGCAACAAATGTTCATATAAATCAAAATTGGCAGGATGTGCAGATTTTGGCTCTAAGTTGTTGTTTTAATTTAATGTGCATGATGGGATCTTTTTAGACCTTTTTTATTTATTTTGTATAGCATTGTCCATCAACATTTCCTAAACATGTCTTTAATAAATAATGATAATGGTTAAAACTATTCATTATAATCTGTTCTTTAATCAGTTCAAAGCACTCTGGAGCTGGAAATGTTCAACTTCAAGCATGGGTTGATAATATGTTTCCATGACTTGCTCAGTCCAAGCAAGATTTGATTTCAAACACATACACGTTTGGAACGGTAGTTGTCTAAGCCTTTAAAAATAGGTTCAGGGGGTGGTATCGATATTAACTGTGGAAGCATGTAAGCATTTTTTTTAATTGCAAAAGACAACAGAATGTTTATGAACAATTATTTCTTGATTCAAGAAAACTGGCTGTGTATATATTTATTCATTTAAGTGCCCTTGGACATTTGTGTTAATGGGTAACTGCACAATTTTATCTTACTTTTGTTCAGGCTATTGTAATATATTTTTTGCTTTTTGTGAAATATTGATAAATGTGAATTATATTTTCTGCTTAGTTTAGACATTTGATTTCATTTTCATCTTGACCCCCTCCTGCCCCCCCCCCCCCCCCCCCCCCCTTCCAGTTGCTTCTGTTCTGGAGTTACTGCCCTGGGAAATGGTAAATAAATCTGATCTCTCTGTTTTTATGAGAGAAACAAGTTTCATATTATCTGTTGCATAAACCCTTTGGTACTTGGGATGAGATTGAGAATGTGTTTCTGAAAACAGGCTATTCTGTAATGTTAAGTTATTTAACCACCCATAATAGAAAAATACACTAGCCTTCTTTCTGTGTGTGTGTGTAGGTTTGGGGGTGGATGTCAATGTTTGGTGTGTGTGTGTGTGTGTGTGAGAGAATAAATGGCAGTGAAAAAGATCCTTGTAGCAAGTACTCGCATATGGGATAGCATAATTGCGTGAAAACAGGAGCTGCGACTGGCTCACACATACGCACATACACACACACACACACAACTGAACATGGAGACATAATAATATGCTTTACATACTTGTCAAAGTTTTCTTTTCAAATTTTATTTCTACAAGGTTAAAATTGTTTGTTTTTTATTACACTTCATTTGTTTCTTTTTTTTACAGCAATTAAGGTGTATGCTCCTGAGTGTGTATCACATGACGTGTATGGCAACACAAGCTCGATATTTTTTATTGTTAAATATACAAGTTACAAATAATTAGTATAGCAATAATTTCTGTGTAGTGTGTACAATTACTCTGAAGATGCATGCTGATGTGTGAATGCTTTTCCTTACAATTTTGCACCCCCCCCCCCCCCCCCTCCCCCACCCCATCTACATCAGAATGCCATTCCCAGTGAATATTTGGATCAATTCCAAGTGAATGACGTTTGGATCAGTTCCCAGTGAATGATATTTGGATCATATGTATTGTCATAGTTACATAAGATGAGCATTAGTCTAAAAAAGAAGAAGAAAAAAAGAGAGTGATCATCTATCTAAAATTTAATGCTGAGCTTTGTGACAAGTAAATATTGCACTTGACATAAGATTAAATGCTCGGTTGACCTGCATTCAAACAAAAACAAACCAAAAAAATGCAACTTTCTTTGTAATTTTAACAACAAAAAGCCTATGTCATTTGGCCTAAACAATGGGTAAAGTTGATAGAATCTGCCATAAATGCACAAAGCCTTGAATAAACATGTCGACAACAACAACAAAAAATATCTTTTTGATGCTGCAGTGACCAAAAAACCTGATCAGCTGCCAAAACTGGTATGCAAGTATAGAGCTCAATGGAGGCTATTATGCAAAGTTTGATCTATCTATCTTAAAATTGTAAAGAAAAGCAGTTCTCATAGACTGAGATGCTGGAAACACATCAATTATCTGCCTTAAATACATGCTGGTCTTAACAACTTGTTCAAGCACAAAGTCTGAACTTGTATACTGAGGCTGCAACTTTGCTTTTCTAATACCCTGTGACACTGACATTAATCCAAGATAACTGAGAACTGAAATGAAGGTGCAAAGGTCAACAGAAGTTATCGTCATGCATAATTGATTCTTGGTATGCAAGTATAGAGCTCAATGGAGGCTATTATGCAAAGTTTGATCTATCTATCTTAAAATTGTAAAGAAAAGCAATTCTCATAGCTTCTGAGAAAACTTCAATGTTAAGTTTTGCCAGGGATAACCAGTTGAATGGTACTTAACATCACAGACTCACACACTTTTTCAAGTCAGCCAATTAAGTAAATTTGAAAAAGAAAAAATGGATGTAAAGAAATAGAAAGAAGGAAAAAAAGCACACACAAAAAAAGAAAAAGAAAAAAAAAAGCAAGCAACAAACCCTTGAACACAAACACATGTCTCCAATTTTTCACCAATAAACACAAATCAAGTCTTAAGAGTTTTGAGCAAAGCTACTTTAAACAAAAGCACAACAATGTGAAGTAGATGAGGCTAAATGCAGAGATTAGACAAAAGCTACTGATTATCAGTAATATCACTCAGCAGATTAACCATTTTACAATCCTGAAACTCACAGATGGTGCAAATTCTGCAATGATGTATATATACATGTATAAAACGTGAGATAATAAGAATGTTCCATTATGAACACTTCAACCACTGTAAGATAAAACCAGACTTGTTTACACTCAAATACAGACAAAAGTGTGTTTTTAATTGTATTTTTCAAAAAGTTCAGAGTATTTCTGTTTCATTTTGTTCTTAGTGAAACTAACCTGAAAATAATTTCAATGCAGCTTCCAAAAAAAAAAAAAGGCAAATGCTTGGAATTTGCAGGAGAAAAGCCTCACTTTGAATTGCCCAAGAAGTTGGTGCTGAGACTACACAAAGCGCAATACAGAAACCAACACTGCAGCAGCAAGAGGTCGCAAGACTTACATATGTCACAGAACGCCCAGAACTGGGCATATTCCAGACATCTCTAGAATTATTATTTTTTTACATGTGTCACAGAACACCCAGAACTGGGCAAGTTCCAGACGTGTCTAGAAATATTTATGATTTTTTTCTTTTTTCGTTTGCTGAAAATTTAGGGGTACAAAATATGCCCACATCATAATAAATGATGAGTAAACGGGTCTGTAAAGCCCATGCAGCTGTACTGGACATTCACTTTGTCTTTGCATCTCTATAATGCTGTCCAAAGAGACGGGGTGTGACTCAATGTTTGGATCAATTGCTCACAGGAAGCACAGTCCACAAATGATCTCGTGACTGAGTAGGTGTGTGTGTACATGCAGTAGGCACAGTCCACAAATGAACGCATGACTGAGTAGGTGTGCATGCAAGTAAGTGCATGAAACACGCACACATCCACATGCACAAAAACAAAATTAGTCGGCTCCACAAAGAAAGAAAACTGTTTTAACACCCCAGAATCCATTATTACAATTCATCATTTTTGGGGTGTAGCTTTCCAAAGATAGGGCTGGTAAAACCATCTTTAAAAAGGTGGCAGGGAATCCGGTCTAAAACAATATCAAATAATTTTACCTATCAGAATGCAGAGTGTGCTATTATACATATTCTTTGCTAAGTACTGTGGTACACTTAGTTGTAGTAGTAGTAATTGGATTTTAATGTCCTGTCAACCACACAGGGTCACCTCAGGGCAGTCAAACTCAGTTGCTTGAAGTAAATTAATCTCAATTTTGTGCAGACTGTAGCCATTTCTACCTTTTATGAAATGGGGAAATAAGGCAACACTTGAATATGCAATGCATCGCATTCACCGTCGTTAAAAAAGGACGGATAAATAGACATGGATATCAATGTACTTGAATAAGCTGAGGATGGTTGAGTGGGGTTTGTGTCCTGGCAGGAAAAGTGGGCGAATTTTCTTCTCCAGGGTCAACTTTCTGTGCTGTCTCTTATTTCTGTAAACGTTCCACACCCATGTTACTGCAGTAGCATATAAAAGATCCCAGCCATTCTGCCAAACGTGCAGGTGGCAGGTTTCAGCTAAACAAACATGCAGCATACATATATGTAGCTTTGAATAAAGTGACACTGTAAACTGGTGCATGGCTGTATGGTGTACATAGAACTTGCACCAAGACAGCAGCAGTTTCACATGGCACCAGCCATGTAACAACCAAACAGTGATGTAACCACTTTGGTGGATATTCAAAAAGTGCTGTGTAAAGCAACCGTCACTTGTTCAAAGTTGTATACGATTCGAGTGCAGATGCAGAGACGATAGCGCTATAGTTGCCATTGTCAAGCACTTAGGGCTCATCTCAAGATGAGGCACTCAAGTGTTCATATAAATTTTAAAAATGGTTGACTTTTCACAAGCATTTTTCTGCTCTGCATAGAAGCTTACAAACAAGTCACTTCACTGCAGTTTGGTTTGACGGGAAAACCACACAGATCAGACTGATGCAGTTAAGATTCATTCCCCAAATGTAAAACAAATGGATAGTTAAGAAACAAAAAGCAACCTAAAGAGAAACAAAAATGTAAAGAAACCAAGCTGTGATAACAACACACACGAAATATCACATAATTATATACAGCGTTGTCAAAATACTTTAATTTTCAGGAATTCTAGAAGGCTAATGTAGCCATTTACGGGAACAAAAATGTCTTTTTCCTCATCAAGTCTGCTTATTCTCTAGCTGTGTTTGAACTGTGCCGATACAGTGATGGTAATACACATAATCCCCACAACCACCACTCTACACATCTCATGAGAAAAAAAATGCGCTGGCTTCCCTTTTTAGAATGTAACGAGTATAAAGTCACTTGTATGTGTTTCAGTGCTATAAATGGTTCTTATCCTGTTGTTCTTTTTTGCTTTAAACAATACTTTATGTAAAGCGCATTAGTAGGATTTTGCTCTACATGCGAAACAGAATACTGTGTTTAAGTTAATATGCATTATGCAAGTGCTCAGGGCATCAGTGAGTGCATGATAAATGTTATTATTATAATTTACATGCCAGCTGTACAGTATGTAACATGCGCTGATTCTGCCATCATTGTGCACTTGCTGATGTTTGCTGTAATTACAGTCGCATGACATATAACAAAAGGAATCAGCTTCATTCATGCTTGTCTACCTACCATATGATCCAGTCATATAGCAAAAGGATCAGTTCCATTCATGCTTGTCTATCTACCATATGATCCAGTCATATAACAAAAGGAATCAGTTTCCTTGATGCTTTTCTATCTACCGTATGATCCAGTCATATAACAAAAGGAATCAGTTTCATCCATGCTTGTGTATCTACTGTATGGTCCAGTCATATAACAAAAGGAATCGGTTTCCTTCATGCTTGTCTGTCTGCTGTATGAGCCAGTCACACACTGTTTCACAATTATATAATGTATGGAAGAAGAAATCTATTTCATCCATCCTTGTCTACTGAAGCACCTATTCAAATTCAATATATCACATACTGTATTATCAAAACCTTTCTACCTAATTACTGAAGAATAAAAGTATATACCAGTACACCTGTACCTGTAGATGGTAAATCAAGTATGCTAGTAATCTACATGTTGAGTATGTGCAGTGAAAAAGATGACAGGGTCAAGTGGTTAAGGCACTGCACTACATTAATCAGTGAGCTGCTGCAGGCTTGAAACCTGGTTTCAACAGATTCCTCCTGCCTCTCTTTAGTCTCAGAGTCTGGTGTTTCTGAAGGGATGAAAAACTGAAGTTATATGTTATGCAAGTGTGTGTACACTTATAGACCCCATGGCAGATGAAAAATGGTACTCTGGCAAATTCTGGAAAAATGCCGCTGCCATTAAGACTCAGGTCAATATTAAGAACAACGCTTGGGCCAGAGTTGTTGTTTGTTCCTCCCAGTCTTTGAGGCTGGGAGCTTACCAACCCCTCCCCCCCCCCAAACCCTTTCTTTTTCCCCTCTCCAGTTTTATTATCATCTGCATCATTATCACAGATTTATTTATCAAAATCTCTGTGTATCGCCTAAAGCCTGTTTCAACTCAAAGTAGAAAATCAAACTGCTGTAAGGCTCAGAAGTGAAGTCCGCATCTGTTGTACATGGAGTAATAAAATACTGGTTGACACTATATACAGAAAAAACCAGCAGGACATGGACATTCAATGCATCTCACATCTTCCGAGCATAATATGTTCATAGTTCACAGGCATTCGAGCTGAACATCAAATCTGTTCACTTTCACTGACATCAACACGTTACAGTGTGCCAACAAACACTTTCACACTAAAGCCACGATTTCGTAATAGGTACGGATGTGCCAGGCAGATGCAGCAAGACTTACTACATCAGTATGTGGTGTGGTCAAAAATAATGTAGTCGTATGAAACCATAGCCACATCCTCTGGTTCCAAAATCACACTAGCATTATCGAGAATGCAAAATTGGTTGTGCCCACAATCACAAACTCATGGCTTAACATGTGATAATTATATACAATTTAGTAATGTGCCCAACAAAAATGAACACCTGCTTCAGTAAAATGTACTGATTATGCACATTTTGCATATGAAACGTATAGAATTTATGTCAAGTCTAAACATGAGCACCAGATAAAAAGAAAATTATACCAAGCCATTCAAAACTTCTTTCAATTCATTCCAGTCTCCACTGCATTCTGGATATCTTTTAACAGCCACAGAGACCCACAGGGGAAAATGTGACTGACAAAACCATTCCAGTCTGCATTCTGGATATGTTCTAACAGCCTCAAGGAAACATGACAAAAAAACACCTTGACTGACAAAAACATTCCAGTCTGTATTCTGGTTGTGTTGTAACATCCAAAAGGAAAAAAAGAAAGAAAAAATTTGACAAAACCATTCCAGTCTGCATTCTGGACAGCCTCAAAGAAACATGAAAAATAACAAAACCCTGACTGACAAAAAACATTCCAGTCTGTATTCTGGACATGTTCCAACAGCCTCAAAGTAACATGACAAACAACAAAAACCATGACTGACAAAACCATTCCAGTCTGCATTCTGGACATGTTCTAACAGCCTCAAGGAAACATGACCAAAAAAACACCTTGACTGACAAAAACATTCCAGTCTATATTCTGGTTGTGTTGTAACATCCAAAGGGAAAAAAAGAAAGAAAAAATTGACAAAACCATTCCAGTCTGCATTCTGGCCTTGTTGTAACAGCCTCAAAGAAACATGACAACAAAACCCAGACTGACAAAAACATTCCAGTCTGCATTCTGGACATGTTCCAACAGCCTCAAAGAAACATGAAGAAAAGAAAAAAATGAAAAAAGAAAAAAATCTTGACTGAAAACCATTCCAGTTTGCATTCTGGAAATGTCCTAACAGCCTCAAAGAAACCTGAGAAAAAAAAATTGACTGACAAAACCATTCCAGTCTGCATTCTAGACATGTTCCAACAGCCTCAAAGAAATATGAGACCAAAAAACACCTTGACTGACAAAAACAGTCCAGTCTGCATTCTGGACATGATCTATCAGCCTCGAAGAAACCTGAGAAAAACAACACCCTTGACTGACAAAACCATTCCTGTCTGCATTCTGGACATGTTCTAACAGCCTCAAAGAAACATGAGAAATCAAAACAAAAACAACTGACAAAAACATTCCAGTCTGCATTCTGGACATGTTCTAACAGCCTCAAAGAAACATGAGAAAGAAAAAAACCTTGACCAATAAAAACATTCCAGTCTGCATTCTAGATGTGTTGTAACATCCACTAACAAAAACATCTGTATTCTGGATGTGTTCTAACCTCCACAGGAAGGGGAAAAAACAGAAGAGAAAATATCTGACTGACAAAAAATTCCAGTCTGCATTCTGGATGTGTTTAACATCCATGAGGAAAAAAACAAGAAGAGAAAACATATGCCTGGCAAAAACATCCCAGTCTACATTCTGGATGTGTTCTAACATCCACTAAGAATAACACTCCAGTCTACATTCTGGACGTGTTATAACATCCACAGAAAAAAGCAACAGAAAACATTGGAGTCTGTATCCTGGATGTGTTCTAACATCCACAGGAAAAAACAAACAAGAGAAAACATTTGGCTGAAAAACAACATTCCAGTCTGCATTCTGGATGAGTTCTAACATCCACTAACAAAACACATTCCAGTCTGCATTCTGGATGTGTTCTAACATCCACTAACAAGCTACTCCATTCTGCATCCTGGATGTGTTCTAACATCCACAGGGGGAAAAAAAACAAGGGAAAACATCTGGCTGAAAAAACAACAACATTCCAGTCTGCATTCTGGATGAGTTCTAACATCCACAAACAAAAAACATTCCAGTCTGCATTCTGAATGTGTTCCAAAATCCACAGGGCCAAACAAGAGCCAAAAACCAACCGACAGAGACAACAGAATAAAACTGAAATCACAGCAGTAGTGAGACAAGGAATGGAGGAGTTGGAAGCCTTGAACATGCTGCCCTGTGATGCAGTTTGTCTGAGATCAGCAGTCATTGTAAACTTACTGAGACTGATGTACGTGATAGAGCACACACTCAAAATCATAACGGAGTGTCTCAATGACTTCGTTTGATGGTTTGTGGAATGTTTTGTGGACCCAGTCTTGTAGTAGAGGACAATCAGTCATCCTGCAAACATAAAACAAACAAAGTCGCAACTATTAGTATATTTTCTCGCATTTCAAAAGCGGCTCTGCAGAACCTTCTAAGTTGAATAAGGTTTGTTAACGAAAACAGCCTTCTAAGTTGAATAAGGTGTCGTTAACAAAAACAGCCTTCTAAGTTGAATAAGGTGTTAACAAACACCAGCCTTCTAAGTTGAATAAGGTATTAACAAAAACGAGGCTTCTATGTTGGATAAGGTGCTGTTAACAAAAACGAGCTCTCTAAGTCGGATAAGGTGTTGTTAACAAAAACAAGCCCTCTAAGTTGAATAAGGTGCCGTCAACAAAAACAGCCTTCTAAGTTGAATAAGGAGTTGTTAACAAAAACAGCCTTCTAAGTTGAATAACAAAAACAGCAAAAGTTGCATTGTGTTGAACTTTGGTCCATGTTCAAATACAGCATATCCATTTAAAAATAAAATAAAAATTTACTTGAAATTTTCTTGAGAGACAGAGAGAGACAGGGACAGAGACAGAGACACACAGAGAGCAGACTGACCCATTCATCCTCTTCCACCCCCTCTGTCAGGTCCTGAGGCAGAGGTTCTGTTGACAGCTCCAGCTTCCCCACCATGGCAGTCATCAACTGCATACATCAAAAAACAAAGCATTTTCAGCACTCTAACAGGAAAATACTAAGCATCTTCAGCATTCTAACAGCAAAAACAAAGCATTTTCAGCATTCTAACAGCAAAAACAAAGCATTTTCAGTAATCTAACAGCAAAAACAAAGCATCTTCAGCATTATAACAGCAAAAACAAAGTATCTTCAGCACTCTAACAGCAAAAACAAAGCACCCTCAGCATTCTAACAGCAAAAACAGTACCACTACTGCTCAATCTTCAGCATTCCAACAGTAAACAAGCCCTTATAGTGGGGGGGGGGGGGGGGGTAAATATACTGATAAGACATATAACATTTCTATAATGCCATACAAAACTGCATTGGCCCAAAGCACTTTACAATCCAACACAATCTTTTTAAATTAAAAACCATAGCATAAACAAACACACACACATGCACACACCCCCACTGAGTGACATACACACACACACACACACACACACACACACACACCACACACACACAGTGACATACACACACACACACACACACACACACACACACACACACACACACACACACACACACACACAGTGACACACACACACACACAAAAAAAACCCACATTTCTGACATGGACAAATTGAAGGACATAAATAACTGTGGACATGACCTGCAAATACAGTCGTTATTTAAACTCTAGTATCTTGAAATAGGTGTTCAGCACTGATCCAACCCCATCACTTATGGCAAAATAGGCAAAGCTATATTGTGTTGATTCAACATATGTATCCCATGCAAATGGTAAAACGAATTTCAGTGCATTCTGCTGAGTGTCAGAGTGTACAAAAGACCTGCCAGGAGTCTCACCTCGTCTTTCTTCTGCTCGTCACTTTTGAAGGTCTCAACATGGAAGCTTTCAAATTTCTGTGGTTTAGGGGCTTCTGCAGGAGCCTCACTCACTGAAACACACACACACGCATGAATGCAAGCGTGCACACACCCACACACATGCATGCACGTGTACACACACATGTATGTGCACACACACACCCACACGAAAGTACACACACACACACACACACACACTCACACACACACATACTCACACACTCACACACACACATACTCACACACACACACACACAAACATACACACATACCAAATATGCAAATGTACAACAATGCACACACACACACACACACACACACACACACAGGTGCATGCACAGAGTACAAGACAAAGCAACAGTAATGCTGGGAACAGACAGAAAACTGTAGTATATATAGAGAATCTTTTCTTTCAGTAAATACAAAATGCAAGATGACACTGTCTCCAGGCATAGACATGTAGGTACTTGCAATTTTCCTGGAGACAGTCATCTCGCATTTTGTAATTACTGAAGAAGCAGAAAAAACCCTTTATACTGCTATCCAAATGCAATTTGCGTGAACACACTTCTGAGCCAAAATTATGCAGGTTGATTCTCTCTCTCTCTCTGTCTCTCTCTCTGTCTCTCTCTCTCACACACACACACACACACCACACAAGCACTAACACACACACACACACACACACAGAGTTTGATTCAGATTTGTTCTGGAAGGTTTGAACCACATCAGGCCTGCTCATTGCCCTTATATCATACCTCTTGCCCACCTACCCACCTCATCCACACCAATCCTCACACACACCTCCCATAACTGTGGGGAGACTCTCTCTCTCTCTCTCTCACACACACACACACACACACACATACACACACACAAACACACACTCTCCCACATACACACCACCCCCAACACACAGTTTGATTCAGATTTGTTCCGGAAGGTTTGAACCACATCAGGCCTGTTCAACTGCCCTTATATCATACATCTTGCCCACCTACCCACCTCACCCACACCAATCCTCACACACACCTCCCATAACTGGGAGAAGACACTTACACAACTTCATGCCTGCTGGACGCAGACTGATGTATCTTGGGTGGGTGTCTTCGCCGCTGAGCCACTGCTGCGCGGTCAGAGCCGGCTCCCATGTCACCCGTGTGTCAGGGTACAGGTCATCTTGGAAGTACTCCATCTGTGATACACATGTATATATATCTAAATCTGTCAGCCAAGTGTCAGGGTACAGGTCATCTTGGAAGTACTCCATCTGTGATACACATGCATTTATATATATAAATCTGTCATCCACGTGTCAGGGTACATGTCATTTTGGAAGTACTCCATCTGTGATGCACATGCAAATATATATAAATCTGTCATATATGTGTCAGGGTACAGGACATCTTGGAAGTACTCCATCTGTGATGCACATGCAAATATATATAAATCTGTCATATATGTGTCAGGGTACAGGACGTCTTGGAAGTACTCCATCAGTGATGCACATGCAAATATATATAAATCTGTCATATATGTGTCAGGGTACAGGTCGTCTTGGAAGTACTCCATCTGTGATGCACATGCACATTTATATCACTTTGGCTCTCCTTTCTCTTCAAAGGTTGTGGTCTGTGGATGGACACTGTCTTGTGACTTTGTCCCTCACAATTAGGAAACATTAAAATGGCTCTCATCGTTGCCCACCTTAATGCAGAAGTCATTTCGGTGGTGAGAGTGTAGTGATAGGTATATAATCTCCCTCACATCAATACCCCCTTCCCCCCCATCCCTAATAAGCCTTATGCTTTCTGTGGACGTTAAGCACCATGTTTACTTTATAACAGAACACACGCACACTAGAGAGCTGCTGGTCAGTTCTAGTCAGAGCGGCTTTCAAAACAACAGCTCGCCTTTGCTTGGGCCGTGTCACAACACACTGACACCAGCAAGAACACCAAGGCGATGTTAAAACATTGTTATGTGCTACATAGTTAGTTATCTGGGGACTGTCTTCAGACATGATCAGCTCCTAACAGCATTCACCCTCCAGAAAAGGAGAGAAATCCTCTGAAGATGGAATGTGGCTGCCCATGTGCCGGGGTAACAAAAAGATGGTCACACATGCAATGCCCTCACTCCACAGAATGCATTTGTCAACGTACACGCAACTGCATAAACCAGGTGAACCCCAGAGTGTACAGCTGGGAATGCTACAGCAGCAGCAACAACGACAGCCCCACCGCTCACTCTGCTTCTGGGCATGCTAAAATACTAGCTCGCACAAGGGCTTTCACTATGACAGCCCCACAGCTCACCTGTTTTCTGGGCATGGTGAGACTCACACAAGGGTTTTCACTATGACAGCCGCACAGCTGACCATAGGAAGATACACAAGGCACAGTGAAGGACTCACACAAGGACTTTCACTCCAATAGACATACAGCTCACCCGGACTCTAGGCACGGCGAAGGACTCACACAAGGACTTTTGCTATGACAGCCCCACAGCTGACCATGGGAAGATACACAGGGCACAGTGAAGGACTCACACACCAGGGCTTTCACTATGACAGCCTCACACCTCACCCTGACTCTACTGCACGGTGAAGGACTCACACACCAGGGCGTTCACTATGACAGCCTCACACCTCACCCTGACTCTACTGCACGGTGAAGGACTCACACACCAGGGCTTTGACTATGACAGCCTCACACCTCACCCTGACTCTACTGCACGGTGAAGGACTCACACACCATGGCTTTCACTATGACAGCCTCACACCTCACACCTCGACTCTGCTGCACAGTGAAAGACACACACCAGGGCTTTCACTATGACAGCCTCCCACCTCCCACCCCGACTCTGCCGCATGGTGAAAGACTCACACACAAGGGCTTTCACTGTGACAGCCTCACAGCCGACTGTGGAAAGACACACAGCCCCAAAGCTCACCCAGACTCTGGGCATGGTAAAAAGGACAACAGGCCTTTCAACAAGGCCTTTCACTATGACAGCCCCACATGTCCTCTGGGCATGACTCACACAAAGGCTTTCACTATGATAGCCCCACATGTCCTCTGGGCACGACTCACACACAAGCGCTTTCACTATGACAGCCCCACATGTCCTCTGGGCATGACTCACACAAAGGCTTTCACTATGACAGCCCCACATGTCCTCTGGGCATGACTCACACACAAGGGCTTTCGCTATGACAGCCCCACATCTCCTCTGGGCACAACTCACACAAGGCCTTTCACTATGACAGCCCCACATCTCCTCTGGGCACAACTCACACAAGGACTTTCACTATGACAGCCCCACATCTCCTCTGGGCACAACTCACACAAGGGCTTTCACTATGACAGCCCCACATCTCCTCTGGGCACGACTCACACAAGGCCTTTGACTATGACAGCCCCACATCTCCTCTGGGCACAACTCACACAAAGCCTTTCACTATGACAGCCCCACATCTCCTCTGGGCATGACTCATACACAAGGGCTTTCACTATGACAGCCCCACATCTCCTCTGGGCATGACTCACACAAGGCCTTTCACTATGACAGCCCCACATCTCATCTGGGCACAACTCACACAAAGCCTTTCACTATGACAGCCCCACATCTCCTCCGGGCATGACTCACACACAAGGGCTTTCACTATGACAGCCCCACAACTCACCCGGACTCTGGGCACGGTGAAGGACACAGGCTCCACGGAGTTGTTGGTCAGCCTCCAGGCCCTGGCCACCTCCACTTTGCGGACGTCCAGCACGTTGCGGGGCAGGAAGGCCAGGCCCTGGTGCAGCGACTGCAGGTTGATGGTGGTGTTGCCAAACAGGTGCGGGGGGTCCTCCGACACCTCGTAGTTGTGCACCGTGCGCTCGCCCTGCATCAGTAGAAAGAAGTTTGAATCTCACTTACAAAACCTGCGTCCGTAGAAAGATGTTTCTATCTCACTTACAAAACCTGCGTCCGTAGAAAGAAGTTTGAATCTCATTTACAAAAAATGAATCAGTAATAAGCATTAAAAGAAAGATAATAAAAAAATAAGGAAAGAAATTCTACCAAAGAAAAAACAGTGATTGATTGCTTCTTGGTGTTCAACACACACACAGCCACAACGGTCACATCAGGATAAAAGACAATGCATCAAGTGACAGGTAATTCATCAAATTAATTTCCCCGTGGGGTATACTGTAAATGGCTAACTGAATATTCATGACACACATCACTTATGTTTGAACAGGATGGCGAGGAGGGGGCGGGGGAGGGGGATGAGAAGGCAGAAACTGGGAATGCAGAATTCCTGGCAGCAGGTGGAGCATGCCAAGCTACATTCTGACCCACTCAGGGCTAAAAAAGGGAGACTCTTTGGCTGCTCCAGATTCTCAGTAGATGAGGCCTTAGTTTCTATGTTCATGGTACCCAAGCAACCATAAGCTCAAAGAAACAAAGCAGAGTGGAAGTGGTAGGGGTATCAGTTTAAAGACTATACACGTCATGTTTTATTTTCCCTTTGTCAACCGACGTGAGAAGCAAAATGCCTACGTACAGACACAGTTAGAATGCAACCCCTAAATAGAAGCCTCAAGCTTTAATCAGCGAGAAGTGATCAGGGCAATGGGACCCCCAAAGATGGCTTTAGACAACATGGTTTCCCAAGGAGCTTAAATCGTTGTGAATAGTTCCTCAACACTGATTAAGACTATGCTTGAGTGATTCTGCTTTGGGGCAGGAGGGTGATGGGGGCGGTCAGAAGGAGGGGTAGAAGGGGGGTAGGTTGGGGTGGGGGTGGGGGGAGGGGGGGGGGCAGGGGGGCGGTGGATGTTTTGGTATCACTGCATGGACATAACTTATATCTGTGAATGCTCCATGAACAGGTCTGTTCACATGATCTTGAAGCTGTGATCGACTGTGAAGGATGGCGGAATTCTGATCACCTCCAAAATACATGCATGCACCGAACACTGTTAGTACCTCCCCTCTCATCCCCATGCCAGACACTGTCTACAAAACTGATTGTTCACTTGATCTTAAAGCCGTGATCGACTGTGAAGGATGACGGAATTCTGATCACCTCCAAAATACATGCATGCACCGAACACTGTTAGTACCCACCCCACCCCCATGCTAGACACTGTCCACAAAACTGACTGTTCACATGATCAGGCGGCTGTGGTCGACTGTGAAGGATGACTGAATTCTGGTCACCTCCAAAATACACCCGTGCACCAAACACAGTTAATACCATCTGCTTTCTGCCCTCCCCCCATCCCCCTTCCCCACACCCCAGACACTGTCCACAAAACTGACCCTGGAGAAGAGGAAGAGTGTGCTGCTGTCTGCATCGAAGAAGGGGATGAGGATGGAGGGGGACCTCTGGAAATCCTCCACGCTCTGTCGCTCCAGGGTGTCTGCCTTGTACACACTCAGCTGCTGGCCCACAGACGAGCTGCGATCACAAGAACAAAGCAAAGTGGACAGACGTACATGGAATTGGGGGTGGGGAGAGAGACAGACAGCCAGAGAGAGGGAGGGGGGACAGACAACAGACAGAGTGACCAAAAATAAAGAAATTAAGATAAAATTCCTTATTTATGAGGGTAATATATAAGCATGTATGCTTTTTTACATCCAGCCCTTGCCCAAACAAGGGACTAATCAAGAAAGCGAGAGACGGAGAGAGAGACAGAGAGAGACAGAGACAGCCAGCCAGAGACAAACAGAAATACAGACTGAGAGTATCAGTGAGACACAATCAGCAAATGAAGGGAATTAATTAGCACTCAAAAAACGTCACATGAACACAACAACAAAGACCCGAATCGCCCATGGTTACCGTGGCTGCCATCTCACCTGACATGCAAATAAACACAAGGTAAATAACCCTCACCAAAGGTACATCCTCAAAATCATCTCAGAGACAGAGACAAAGACAGAGAGACAGAACAAGAGAAAGAGCCTGAGGGACAGAGATATAGAAAGAGAGAAGCTATGGGAAGAAGAATGAGAGAGAGAGAGAGTGGGAGAAAGGCAGAAAACACATGGTATATGTCGCCAAGTTCAGAATTACAACACTTTACACACACTCATCCTCTCACATCCAATTAGCCCTGATATAATAACCCTATGTGGTTGGCTGGGCTCAAAGCACCTGCTGACTAACTCTCACATCCCAAGTGACCTACCTCTCAAAGCCAGACACCACCAGGTACTTCCCGTCCAAAACCCACACCACCCTTGCTCCGCGGGTTCCCTCTGGTCCTGCCCCTTCCTGCAAAGCGTCATCAGTCCATGAACTTAGCAACTTGTAGGTGTCAGTGCCAGTGTCCACTTGGACAGCAACAGCTAACTCCATGTAGATATAGCCATATGCTCATTGCCTTTGATGAAGAGAACAGAATGGGGTGGAGGGGAATGTAGGGAGAGGACTGTGGGGAAAGGGATGCAAGGAGGGGACTGTGGGGAGGGGACTGTGGGGAAAGAGATGTGGGGAGGGACTGTGGGAAAGGAGGGGATGGGACTGTGGGGAAAGGGATGTGGGGAGGGGACTGTGGGGAAAGGGATGTGGGGAGGGGACTGTGGGGAAAGGGATGCAAGGAGGGACTGTGGGGAAAGGGACGTGGGGATGGGACTGTGGGGAAAGTGATGAGGGGAGGGGACTGTGGGGAAAGTGATGAGGGGAGGGGACTGTGGGGAAAGGGATGAAGGAAGGGGACTGTGGGGAAAGGGATGTGGGGAAAGGGGTGTGGGGAGGGGACTGTGGGGAAAGGGATGTGGGGAGGGGACTGTAGGGAAAAGGATGAAGGGAGGGGATTTACTCCATTTAACATCTTCCAGATCTAAATATAATGCCTCAACAATGAATTACTTGCTTGTTTTTTTCTCTCCACACTTTGACCTAAAACCCCTGACTGAAGGGATTTTTATTCCCCAGTCATACAACACCTTTATATTTCCATCTCCTCTTAAGAGGGTTTAACTATACAGTGACAGAATATCTGCACGACTACAACTGTTCCACACCACAAGGTAAATCAGCAAACTTTGACCTGTGGTTGGTATGGTCACAGCTATCCAGAAAGCACAGTCTGAAGGCACTTTAACTCACAAACTCAGCTTTAATTCATGATGGCACACAACGTGCAAGGTGGTCAAGGAATAGAAACAGAGAAAAGTGGTTAAGGGGAGAGAACTCAAGGGGGGAGAACTTAAGTGGGGGGAGGGGAGAGGGGGGGTATTACCTTGATGGGCTGTGTTGACTTGCGGGGTTCATACACTCGTAATTTGCCGTCTTTGCACACAGTGGCACACAGCCGGCTGCACGGACTCCAGGCCAGGCTGAACACCTGCAGTGGCAACAGAGTTGTCATGGTAATGCCATAGCAACCCATGGTCGACCTCCAAAAACACTGATACATGTACTCTGTCATGACCAAAGTTGTCTCCAAAAAAACTGGAACTCTACAGTAACCCAACCTCAGCCTCTGAAAACAAAATGATACCCCCCAAAAAGATGGTCTGCAGTAACCCATGTTACAAGTCTGCTAAAAGAAAAGAAAGTTGTTCACACACACACACACACACATGCACACACACACACACATGCACACACACACACACACACACACACACACATACACACACACACACGCAGACACATGCACACATACACACACACATACAAACTCGCACACACATGCGCACCCACACACACACAGAGCCTGTACCACTCTCAGTTGTCTAACATCAAATTTTACTGTAGCACACAGTGGGTCTTATACAGACAACTTCCTGACAGACTTTGACAAAACTAGGGCCTTCACCTGATCCTGGTGACCTTGAAGCTGCATGACCTCTGACCTGGTGTCAAGGTTCCACATCCTGACGGTCATGTCATAGGATGCCGACATGACGATGTCCTTGACCAAAGGGTGGAAGCGAGCAAAGTAGATCTTCTCCATGTGACCTAGAGGAAAACGTGGCATGCACCTCTCAGATAAAAACACGTTAGTGTTCGTGTATGCTGCTGTGCTAACTATAGAAGTTTGTGTTAGGTAGAACTGAATGAGTAGCTGTACCCTTTTGGAACGGCAAATAAAGCAAAAAGGTTGGGGGGGGGGGGGAGGAAGAGAGGGAGAGAGAAAAAAAGGGGGAGAGAAAAAAGGGGGGAGAGAGAGAGAGAGAGAGAGAGAGAGAGAGAGAGAGAGAAGGAGAAGAGAGAGAGAGAGAGAGGAGATTTGTGTTAGGCTAGAACTGAATGAGTAGCTGTACCCTTTTGGAACGGCAAATAAAGCAAAATGTTGGGTGTGGGGGGGGGGGGGGGGAGAGAGAGGGAGAGAGAAAAAAGGGGGGGGGAGAGAAGGGAGAGAGAGAGAGAGAGAGAGAGAGAGAGAGAGAGAGAGAGATTTGTGTTAGGCTAGAACTGAATGAGTAGCTGTACCCTTTTGGAACAGCAAATAAAGCAAAAAGGTTGGGGGGGGGGGGGGGGAGGAGAGAAGAGAAAAAAAAGGGGGGGGGGAGAGAGAGAGAGAGAGAGAGAGAGAGGAGAGAGAGAGAGAGAGAGAGAGAGAGAGAGAGAGTTTTGTGTTAGGCTAGAACTGAATGAGTAGCTGTACCCTTTTGGAACGGCAAATAAAGCAAAAAGGTTGGGGGGGGGGGGGGAGGAGAGAGAGGGAGAGGAGAAAAAAAAGGGGGAGAGAAGAGAGAGAGAGAGAGAGAGAGAGAGAGAGAGAGAGAGAGAGAGAGAGAGAGAGAGAGAGTTTGTGTTAGGCTAGAACTGAATGAGTAGCTGTACCCTTTTGGACTGGCAAATAAAACAAAAAGGTTGGAGGGGGGAGGAGAGAGAGGGAGAGAGAAAAAAAAGGGGGGAGAGAGAGAGAGAGAGAGAGAGAGAGAGAGAGAGAGAGGAGAAGAGAGAGAGAGAGAGAGAGAGAGGTTTGTGTTAGGCTAGAACTGAATGAGTAGCTGTACCCTTTTGGACTGGCAAATAAAACAAAAAAGGTTGGTGGGTAGGGGTGAGGAGAGAGAGGGAAAGAGAAAAAAAGGTGGGGGAGAGAGAGAGAGAGAGACAGAGAGACAGAGAGAGACAGACAGACAGACAGAGACAGAGACAGAGAGAGAACTTGAACTTAAACTCAAAAACTTTTACAAGGATTGTGGTCTAGGTTTGGTCAAAACCTGACAACTACTCCTTGCTAAGCTACTAATGAGTAAAAAAATTACAGGGCATTATTCACATACATAATTATGAAGCATGAATGAGTAGGTGAAATTTTATACATGAAAATGAATACATGGAGCATAAGAACTTCCACACAAAACAGACATCCAACTGACCTAAGAGGTAGAACTCTGGCTCAGTTTGCGATGGTCCCACTGGGAATCCTTCTGGCGGCACTCGCCACACATTGATTTTGGCGTTGTCACATGCTGAAATACACAATTAAAGCTCTGGTCAGTTCTTCTCTTGCTAGCATCAACAAAAGTTGATCGCAAGCTGAAATACACAATTAAAGCTCTGGTCAGTTCTTCTCTTGCTAGCATCAACAAAAGTTGATCACAAGCTGAAATACACAATT
>JABMCL010002484.1:42500-82500 GCA_018857735.1 Alviniconcha marisindica
ACACACACGTGCACATACACACACACACACACACACAAACATGCACACACACACGCGCATGCACGCACACACACACACACACATGCACACACACACATGCATGTCCCCACAGATGCAGATATATGGCAGAGTCACCAGTCACACACCTTGGTTGTCCATGGAACTGATGGAGCTGTTGGTTGTCACCTCTGATACAAGTACACCCTGAATTCCAATGTGCATGGATGAATACACTGGGGGCAAGCTACTGCAACCTCTGGCTTTGAGCTTCCTTCTTCTGCCATGCCATGCTAGGGTTTGTACAGACATACAGACAAACAAACAGACAGACTGGCCGGCGGACTGACAGAACCAAGCAAGCCATATAATGATACACTCAGTAGTACACACGACTATCTGCTCTGATCCTACCTTTCCAGCTAGAAACACCATGCTGGTGTCTGGATCAAACAGGCACATCAGGGCTCTGAAAACAGACAACAAAGAACTATTTGATTTTTTTACAGGTACTCCAACAGGTGTTTGCATAGTGCGGCTTGAAGTGTATATTTTAAAACATTTGACCCTGTGGGTCCCTGAGCAGACTCTGGTGCACCGAGTGGGCCAGCCGCAGGTGCTGGTGAGTATCATCACAGTTTCCTCTGACCAGAAAATATAGACAGCAAACTAGAGACAGCCTCCCTCACACTTAAGTCTAGGGTATCCCTGAGCAGACTGAGAGGTGAGTTGGATAACCACAGGCGCTGACAACTATCATCACTGTTTCCTTTGACCAGAAAATATAGACAGCAAACTAGAGGCAGCCTCCCACACGCTTAAGCCTAGGGATCCCTGAGCAGACTGAGGGGTGAGTTGGATAACCACAGGCGCTGACAACTATCATCAGTTTCCTTTGACCAGAAGACACAGACAGCAAATTCGAGACAGCCTCCCACACACTCACCCTATGGATCCCTGAGCATACTGTGTGTTGAGTGGGACAACCACAGGTACTGGCAACTCTCATCATTATTTCCTTTGACCAGAAGAAACACATAACAAATCAGAGACAGCCTCCCACGCACTCACCCTGTGGATCCCTGAGCAGACTGTGTGGTGAGAGGAGATGTCAAGTTCCTGTTGTCCCAGAGCTTAATCTCCCGCTCTTGACTCTGCCAACGGACAGCAAAAACAGCCACTAGACTACAGTTCACTTGTTCACAGAAACAGTTTTTTTAATATATCTGTTTACCCTAGGTGAAATTACCATAATGGGTGGGTTCATAGATGCACATGCAAAAGAAAAAGAATGAATGAGAAGGGTGATTACCATTATTGATTTTACTTTTTTCCAGTAGATAAATGTAACACACAGTGAGCATGTTATCTGCTTTGGTGTGTGTGCTTGTGTGCTTGTGTGTGTGTGTGTGTGTGTGTGTGTGTGTGTGTCTGTGTGTGTGTGTTGTGTGCATCTGTGTTGTGCAAGTGTTTGTGTGTACATGCACAAATGCATACATGTATGTGTTTGTGCATGCGTACCTGCACATGCATGTGTATCTGTGTACAACCATGTGAGTGCATATATGCATTTTATATGCATGCATGTAAGCGTGAGTGTGCATGAGTGTGTGCATGCATGTGTACATTGAGGCATGTCACCCTGTGCATGCCTACCATGCTGAATCCAGTGGAAAGGATGTAGTCGGTATCTCCCAGCCACTGTACACGGGTGTCTTTCACATTCTGATGGCCAGCAACCTCCTGGTGAAAACACAGCCACCATTGTAAATTGTAAATTTCATGACATGTCAAAGTGCACTCTTCCTCAAGAACAGAGCTTCCACACTATCGCCCAATGTGCAATCAAATCACAACATTCAAAGACTACATAATGGCATAAAGAGTAGATAAATGAAAATGCGTTTCTCTTTTTAAAGTCAGGGTGAACTATGAAGCGTACTTTGAGGAATCTTCACCAAACTCAAACACCACAAAAAACTCATTAATGCGTACTATGTGTGCAACAATTCAGTAGATGTCCACCTGTAAAACCACCACCTCAACATCCCTAATTTCAATGGTCAGCTTCACACACACACACACACACACACGCATGCATGCATGCATGCACGCACGCACACACACACACACACACACAAACACACAGATGGGCACAAAAAACATGCACACAACACACTCATGCACACACACACACCTGTATAGATGGGGGCACACACACACACACACACACACACACACACATGCACACGCTCACACTCTCTCTGAGTCTCTCTCTCTCTCCCATGCACACACACACACATACATACACACATGCATGCATGCACGCACACACACACACACAAAATGACAGCAGAAACATAATAACCTGAGCCAATTTGCCGGCGCGGAGGTCAAGGACACGCATTCGTTTGTCTCGACATGTTGTGACCATCAGAGATCCACCACCTCTCCAAGAAATGCTCTGAACTTGGTCCCCATGCTCAGTGTAAGCTGTGAATTTGCAAATATGAAATGAGAAATCTCATTATAGCGCTGTGGATAGCAAGACAAACAGATACTGTTAATATACTTATGTTGTGCATGTGTGTGTGTGTGTGTGTGTGCAAGTGTGACTGCATGTGCTTGTGTGAATGTGTGTGTGTGCGCGTGCATATGTGTGTGCATGTGTGTATGCATGTGCGCATGCATGTATGCATGATCTGTGTGTGTGTGTGTGTGCATACATGCACATGTGTATAAACATATATGTGTGTGTATGTCTGAGTGAGAGAGAAAAAAGAAGAGTGAGCTGTGTGTGTGTGTGTGTGTGTGTGTGTGTGTGCGCGTGTGCATGCATGTGTGCATGTGTGTGTGTGCGTGTGTGAGTGCACACACACGTGCATGCAGGCATCTGTGTTTGAGTTCTTTACCACACTTTTCAGCAGAGGCCGCCACATCAAACAGCTTGACGCAGGTGTCTGTGGACACAGACAGGACTCCCTCAGCAGTGGGATGCCACAGAACGTTCTCGATGCAGCGATCCTGTGACGGCAACACTGCTGCTGCTTCGGACACGTTATCCATGCTGCTCTCCTCTGGCAACACCCACACTTTGAGCTGTGAAGGCGGGAAAACAGGGGGAAATTATAAATGCAGAAAGAAAGGCTGTACAGACTTAAGGCCAGACACGGTAGTGCAACTTCAACCAAAATCATTTTTTTTTAAATCTGATATTTTGGCTGATTTTCAGTGTTTTATCGAATAAATAATACATCCAATGAGAAAGCCAACAATTAAATATACCTTAGAAGAAAATGCTGGTGGGGGTGGGGGGGCAAGGGGGGGGGGGGGGGGGGAGGGGGGAACATAAAAATGACTTGAAGAGACAGACATATATATATTTGTATTTGTTCAGTGCAGTTCAGTTGATTGTTATGTTGTGAGCACAATTCCTTCTTTCTTATTTGAAATCAAAACAAAAAGTTACTTTAACCACTTGCAATACATCCACATAATGATGTAAATGAAGAATACCCCCTCCCCCCACTCCTTCTGCCTGTCCTTAATGTTAATAAGCCTTGTGGTTTCTGTGGATGTTAAGCACCATGTTCACTTACTGCAAATGAAGAAATTTAAGCATCAGTTATCACACTGTCCTGAAATCCAGTAGCCAATACATCCACATAATAATGTAAATGAAGAAATTTAAGCATCAGTTAATAATAATGTAAATGAAGAAGTTTAAGCATCAGTTAATAATAATGTAAAAGAAGAAATTTAAGCATCAGTTAATAATAAAAAGAAGAAATTTAAGCATCAGTTAATAATAATATTTAAAAAAATAAATAATTAAGCATTAGTTACCCCATTGTCCTGAGAGCCAGTGGCCAGCATGTAATCGTCGAATGGTGAGAAGTCAAAGTCAGCAACAAAATCTGTAGTAATGAGAAAACAGATCAGGTAATTTCTACAACCAAAATGAAAACAATAAACCGACCTGTCCTTTAACTCAGAAAGCAAGCACAGGCAGCTAACAACCAACTAAACAACAGTAATAATAATAATAAAAGGGGTGGGTGCAGAAAGGGCTTGTATGGTTGGGGGGGGGGGGAGGGGTGGCAGGGATGGTGGAGGTGTTCAACTTCTACAGGACAGTAATTAGTATGTAAACAGCAGATACTGTAGTAAGTACAAGAACATTCTTGTATTAATTTGAACACTTTTTTTTCTTCTTCTTCTTTTTGGGGGGTTGATGAGGGGTTGGGGGTGGGGGTGCAGTGGGGGAGAGAAATTAATAACCAACATAAAACCACCAAACAAACAAATAAATCTGAAACAGGAATGACTGCTATCAGTCTAAAACAAGATACAAACACATAAAATTTTAAAAAGAACACTATTTATTAGGACAAAATACAACACAGGAAGGACTGTTATCATTCTAAAACAAGATACAAACACATAAAAGGTTAAAAAGAACACTATTTATTAGGACAAAATACAACACAGGATAGAAACAAGATAGAAACACATAAAAGGTTAAAAATAATGCTATTTATTATGACAAAATACAACATGCACATTTTCAGGGTAAGATCCATTTTCAAGCTGCGAAACAACACGTAACAGTTAAACAGCAAAAAATGAGATATACGACAATTTTCTGCTTTTGGCTGAGCTGTTTTGATATATATATGTTAAATTCACATATTATGTTTTGTCGTAATATTAATAAACAATGTTCCTTTTATCATTTATGTGTTTGGGTCAATACAAAACCATGCTGGTCAATACAAAACCATGCTGGTCAATACAAAACCATGCTAAGTCTGAATATTAAGTGCCCCAGATGAAGTCATGCATAGTAAACTCTGCTGCAGTTTAAAATCTACAGTTTAAAATCTCAGATCTGCGGAACAGGAAAAGTGCCTCGGTCTGATCAATGTATGAATTCACAAGATCCAAATGCATAAAAGGTTAAAAAGAATGCTTATTTAATACAACAAAACACAAATTTGGTCACATTAAATAAGGTTTTCTTCTTCTCTTTTTTTTTTTTTTAACCTTTTATGTGTTTGGATCTTGTTTTTGATGATAGCAGTCATCCTTGTTTTTTTATTTTTTATTTTATAAATTCACAAAGCAAGTGGAAACGGCAAGGACACGCAGCCAGCCAGCAGACAGAACTGAGCCAGACACACACACAAACACAAACACACACACAGAGACAGACACACACACATACACAAACACAGCCCTCCATCCAGACAGCAAGACAGTCAGATAAATAATATGGAAAGGGTGTTATCGTCAGTTCTGTACAATACCTCCATGTGCATGAATATACGAAAGTTGACTTCCAATGCGGCCTTTGGCACCAAGTGGCAGGTACCCCAGTGAACCCCCACCTAAGACAGGTTACAAGACAAATATAGAATTATCAATACAGCACACACATATTAACGAGAGAGAGAGAGAGAGAGAGAGAGAGAGAGAGAGAGAGAGAGAGAGAGAGAGAGAGAGAGAGAGAGAGAGAGAGAGAGACAGACAGACAGACAGACAGACAGACAGACAGACAGACAGACAGAGAAAGACAGACAGGCAGACAGGCAGACACAGAGAGAGACAGAGAGAGGAGAGACAGAGACAGAGAAACAAGAGATAGAAACAGAGACAGAGTCAGAGAGAGATCACAAGACAGAGAGAGACTTAAGGAGGTGGACCATGGTGTACATTATTCAATGCTAACAGAATTACCAATGATCTCTTTTCATATCAGTTTTATCTTTTTTCTTTTGGGCCTACAGTTTTAGTTTTCAGTTTGAATAGTTTGGAGAAAAAAAACTGTCCTGCCTAACACACTGACAATCAGTTGCCTTCATAAAATGCACAAACATCAGTACCAATAAGGCATCCTGAGAGCTCTAAAGGTACAGTACACAGTACACTCAAAAGACTGTCCACCAGCACTGCCAGCACACTATGCTGAGTGCATTACTTTCTACCTTTTACAAATTCTCCACCTTTACACTCCGTCCTACCAGCTCTGCTCTTCTGCAGACACCCAAGTTTTCAGAACACCATCCTTCCAAACAAAGTTCAGGGACTGTGGTCAGCGCTCTTTCTCTTACCAGGCTCCAACTCCCCGTTTTTATCCATCATGCTACCTCTGCCAGTCTTCTGAGAAAACCTTTCTCTTTTCAAAACCTTTTGTTCAGTTCCATTGCCCTGAGAGGCAAGTATGTTGTGTGTGTGTGTTGTGTGTGTGTGTGGTGTGTGTGTGTGTGTGTGTGTGTGTGTGTGTGTTGTGTTGTGTGCACTGAATCTTGAAAATATGTGCCTTTAAAGAACGTGCAAGTGCTTAGGGCCTGTGTGGGTTAGGCGTTCTAAGTACCCATTATTAATTTATTTTTATTACTTGAGGAATCTGTGTTGAATGCCATGTAGACACAGCTCGCCTTGATGTGGTTGCCACAAGAATGGCCAGCGTTTCCCACTGGGACATCCTGTATCAGCTCCTGCAACCAACCAACATGATGTGGTGTATCCCTCATGGATAAACGGTTACAGTACAATAACAAACAAAACTTCTTCTTTTTTTTAAAGTGGATACAGGGTAAGGATAACTGAGCAAAAGTCTGCATGAAGCTAGCTAAGCTCCCTTTGCCACTTCATTATTTTCAGTGTCACTATACCTGTTTTGTATAATATATATATATATATATATAGTTATCTGTTCCCAAGCTGGGCCATCCCCACCTCTCCCCTTCCCCCATTTCCCTGTCTTCAGACTTCACTGAGCACTATTACATCGTGGTCTGCTCACTTGCTCCTTTACGCTTGCTTCCATACACATCAGCTGTACTTTTGTGTTTTGTGCCAGTTATTATATATTATATGCCTATGTCTTGTTAACAATAAAGGTCTATATATATACATATATATATATATATATATATATATATATATATATATATATATATATATATATAACTTTGTGTACTCAGCCATGTGTTTAGAGTGACTGTATCAGACATACAAGAGAACCTACACTGTATGTGATGCACATGTCCAAAATCATATTACACTAATGTCACATGGTTCGTAGTTTTCAAGACAAAACATAGGCCAAATTTCCATCCCTAAAGTCAAAGACTGTGTAAGGTTAAAGGTTACCCACAAGAAAGAATTTAGCAACAAAACACATACTGCATCAAAAAGACTAGGTTCAAGATACCTAGCCCATGGCTGCAAGAATGTCCTAGAAGTATGCAGTACTAGGACTGCCAGTAGCTAGCATAGGCATGGAACTGGAAGAACAACATAAGTGGCAATGTCAATGTGAGTTTCCTTTCATGCAAGTCAATAAAATAATTACCTCCTTTTTGGGAAACTTTGGAGCAGCATTTTTGTACTTGGAAACCTTAAACCTCCAGGCCATTTTTGATTTTCTACCACAATCCTTCTGCAAATGAGAAGAAAAAATCAAATTTATACACATGCATGCACACAAGTAGGAAGGGGGTAAAGCAAAACAACAACAGCAACCGCAACAACAATAATAAACAAACAAACAAAACAAACAAACAAAACAAAAACTTAATGTAAACTGAGCAGAACAGGACTTTCTTCTGCACTGGAGGGGGGTGGGAGTGGGGGAGTTAGCACATGTGCTACTGTGTTTGTGTGTGTAAATAAATATCACTGTCATGAATGCATGCATCTGCAGGCTTTTGTAAGAGCCCTGGGCTCTTATGAGATGGGTGTCATAAACAATCTATCCATTACTTCTTTTCTTTTTTTAACCAAGACCAATTAATTCACATGTTATTTCCTAGTTTAGCATCAGAAGAGTGGGGACCCCTTAGCATCAGAAGAGTGGGCCCCCCCCCTTTTTTTATATATTTTTTTTTAACAGATGACTTCCAAACGTTAACTGTTAAGTTCCAAGTGATGACAAAACTTTTTGATTCCATCTGTTACTGTTAGTCGACGTCGACAGGCTATGTCTTGATCTTAGATTTATTTATGTTACGGTTTATTACTAAAATCGGCAAACAAAAAACTAAACTACTGAAAGTGATGTAAAGATGTAAACAAAACAAAAGTGGATGAAAATAAAGCGTCTGCATGGCATATTCTTTGCTGTACTTTCATTTTACCAAGGGGCGTATACTTATGCTGAGCAGTCCGGAATTTTATTCACCAACGGCCCTAAGGTATCTGCCAGGCCAAAAATCTCTAGCATGAAACAGACACATTTAATCCATTACAAAAAAGGACTAACCTTACTTACGTGTATATAAAAGTTCTGAGATACTGCCGCACAATTTTTTTCTTTTCTTCCTGAGGTTTAGTTGTACTGTTTCGTCGTCTGCCGGCTTATTACCTCCCCTTAGTCTCCAGTTCCTTCCTCTTCCGGTAATGGGCTGGAAAGGAAACATTGGAAATAAAGAAAGTTTTTATCACTTGTGTATTCTCTTCCCATCAGGCGTATTTTTCTGCTCTCCTTCCTTTGAACTGTTCAATTTTTGTTTTTTTATTCATTCAGGGCAAAAAATTCTGCGGACCAAAATTAAATCTTTGTAAAACATGATTTTACCTTGACCTTTGCTGATTCCCGTCGGAGATCAGTCGAGAAACGACTGGGAACATGGCTGCGCTAAGGCGAGCACGTTGGGGACTCCCTGGCAAGGTCGTCAGACCACAGTCTGCAAACTCCTCGAAATGCCAGCCTTACGCAAAAGTTCTCATATCGGTCCAGCTACATGGTTGTGGGCCATCCAATCAGGGATTTCTCGGAGGTATATTGCTTGCAGATCATTCTTGTTGCGTCATCTTGCAATCTCCCAGTACTTGTCAATAACTTGTGACTTCATCGTGTCCTCACTGTTTTCAGTACTTTACGCAACTTGTCATAATGACATGTATACGTGTTTACCATGACATAAGTTGCAGACAAGTATTTCATTTGATGTCAAAGCATTTTGACACAAGATTGATATTGCCATTCTTCTTTTTCTGTATGCCGGTATGCCGTATGTTTATTGTATCCAACTTAATTTGAAATTGAAGACAGACATAATTTGCTGTTTTAGATAGATCTAGATCTAGTGCATGCTTGGCTATTGTATTTGTAATCGAGTATTTTGTTTCCATAATCCACCGAAGTCTGATATGGACAACATGACAATTAAAGTGTGTATCATGTATATATATATACATATGATTATATATGATTGCATTGCTTGTGTACATCATGATCATGTATGTGTTCAAGTTCACTGTTGCTTGTCCACAGAGACTGTATGGACAATTATTAGGGATGGGTAAAGTGCCTGTACATGTGACGGACCACAGTTTATGGTTTTATCCATAAAACTTTTCTACTATAATTCTAGAGTCTGCACAGAATATGACTCCAAAGTGGCAAAAAAATCTTGGGGATTGTGAAAAGTCTAGCAAGGTCACCCATCTGTGTGATGATCATGCTTGATCATAAGTTACTTGGGTTTTGAGAGTGAGTACTATGGCTCTGCCCCACCAATTCAGTTATGACACACTATGTAGTATGACACAAAGATTTGGGTTTTCAGTAAGCTCTTCAGGGGTCACACTGCCTTTTAAAGATTTGTATCAACTGACGCAAAACATTACGTTTTTTGCATCAATCACTCAATGGCACGAAAAATGCGTACAGCATAACCTAGAATTAATGCACACACGAAGCCAAAATGATGGAGTAACCTGATTGTAGCTCATGGTCTATAAAGTGAGCAAACAAAAATAATAAAAACGTCTATCCACATTCCATGCACAAAAAAAGAAAAGAGAAAGGGGGGGGGGGGAACGTTTAAATAGATTGGAACACCGTACACAGCATAATTTTCCCGAGGATGAACTGCAGCAGACTATGTTGGCAACCCCAGTTCTCGTTTACCGCGGGATTTAGTAACAAGATGAAGTTGAAGTCGAGGCTGTTGCCATTTTCTCTCATTCGTATTTGGTGTCGACAGGTGTTTTGTTTTCAGGTTTCGTAGTCTTTTGCATTTAAATAAGTTCTGATAATATTTATACACTGACAAACTAGGCGTACTGGGTTGTTCCAAATTCCATGTCAGGGATCGTGTGCTCTGTCAACTAACCGGAAAATATTACTGATCAGTTTGACAAAATATGCGATTTCTGGCCAGTCTGATAAAGTGATATGGAGACCGATCTTCTTCCAGATCTGTACTGGTTTGTTTGGATTCGGTTTTGAAATTAATCATTTTTGTTTTTTGGAAAAGTATGCAAATTTTATTCACAGACAGGGTGCTACCAACTATAAGGTGCATGGATCAGAATGGGGGGGGGGGGGGGGGGGGGGGGGTTACAGTAGCCTACACGTTTATTTTGTCTAGATTCCACCCTTCATTGACTGAACATGCACGGCTGAGATGACTGAGTTTGCAAGTAGATCTAGTGTTGAGTGACGCGGCAGCCACCAGTGAGCCATAACTTGTTTAATCAGTGTTGTCATTTTGCTTACAATGATGCAGTGATGTGGCTAAAATGCGTACAGCACTAAAAAAAAGAGCAATATTTATGCAAAATTTTGCAATGAGCGCGACCCCTGCTCTTATTCTTGAGAGTCTTATTGGATATATTATGCAGCTTGAGATATTAATCAACACACAAGGGAGTTAATTAGCATTCAGAAGATGTCACACAAGCACAACAACAAAGACGTGAGTTACCTATGGTAAATGTCACCAGGCATATATATGTAAATTTATACAAGGTACATAAACTCCAGCAGAGGTCCATCCTCAAATTCAGATTAAGATTATTATTATTAAGAAAGAATGAGCTTTGTGTGGCCAAGGTCATGTATTATGCACAGTATAGAAATAATGAATGTATGTATACGCATGCAAAAAGAGCACACTCATTAAAGATCCTGTTGTCCATGCCCATGGTGGATTATTATGGAAGCACAAAAATAACCCAGCAAGCATTAAAACTAAAAGAGTCGGTCATCACAGTGTTGAATAACTTGAAATAGGACACAATATGGAAAAGAAAATATGATTATGAAAGCTGTTGCAAAAGTTTTTGAACTGCAGCAAAAATTAGGATGTATTTAGTCATTGTTGATTTTTGTTTTTTGTTTTTTTGTGTGTGTGTGTGTTTAAATCTATTACTTCTCTGTTTGCAACAGGGGCTCATTCTAGCCCCTTCCTGGCCCTGCCGGGAGCTCGCTGCCTGCACTCTTCATCCCCAAACCACAAGCGAGACTATTACAGTGTGCTGGGGGTCTCCAAGGACTCGGACCAGTCCGCCATCAAGAAAGCCTATTATAAGGTAGAGTGCCAGGACTGAAGCAATCTCTCAAGTCAGAATTGCAGCAGTCTTCTTTAGATGAGTCCCACTCACCACTGGGTGCCAGCACTTTGCTCTGTACAACTACAAACATTGCATACATTTTTTATTGGCATTGTGTGCATGCGGTCCTCTGTGTGTGTGTGTGTGTTTGCACGCGATTTTGTGTGCGTGTGTTTTTGCCATGTTTGTATAAAGACGTTTGCTAATTTTTGTATGTTTTGTACGCTTGTATACTATTGATTTGTATAATTATGGGTATTTGTGCATTGTATGTTTTTTTTTCTTTTTTCTTCTTGTTTCTTTAAGTTGTAAATCGTTTTGAGATTCCGAAAGTGCTCTATAAGTTCCCTATTATTATTATTATTATCAATATCACATGTTTAAATTTACACTGACACAGTAACAGACTGTTTTCTGCCTGTTTCAAGAACTAGCGCAATCTTTGACAAATGTGTTATGTTATATGATAGACTGTGTTTACCAATACCATTCTAATAAATGTAGCAAGAGTGGCTAGTTTCGTGATTGCCTAATTAATACATGTGTACATTCTTGACTTTGGTTGCAACAAGGTTAACTGTGTAGTGGTAGTGGTAGTGGAAGTTGAACAAATAAATACCATTCAAGATTATTATCTCATCAGAGAAATTCTAACATCACAGTCCACAATAACATATATTTTATATTTTTAAACTCAACAGTTATTGAAAATATAAAAGTTACGTAATAAACTAGTAATTTACATAATTCACATACACACGCACGCACACACACACACACACTGCTCCGACGTTTTAACATATTTATCATGACTTGTCACACCCAGACACTAAAACATTTACCAAGTACTTGAAGTTGAACTGGTGTTGTTGGGTTGATGTGGTGAATTTCCACCCTGTATCGGCTGTGGTGATATGTGTACTGTGTATTTTCTTTCTTTAAAGGGCTATTGGATACATTGAATAACTAGTGAATGTTGCGTTGTACTTGTAGTTGGCGAAAAAGTATCACCCTGACATGAACAAGGATGATCCAAATGCAGCTATGAAATTTCAAGAAGTGTCGGAGGCATATGAGGTATGAACTTTTGATGTTTGATTTTATGAGATGATTATTACTATTAGTAAGAAGTAGGATGTCTTTTAAAGGCACAGGTCTATAATTAATGAAAATGAAACACTGGGATCCAGAGGTTTAGACTGTATCACTGATCAGTAAAAATGACTGTTAATGTGACTGGGAGTGTGAGGGTTCACCATATTATTATATCTGATACATTTTCTTTCATTAGAACTCAATAGAAGTTTTGATTTTAAGTGTTTCTTCATCATACCAGGCATGGCTATTGGTGACAATATAAATGAGGAATGAATGCTGATCTTTCTTTATACAGTTTATTGTTTACTTTCAAAGCAAGAATCTTCCACCTTGTGGGTGGCAGAGATGTGAAATCAGTGCCAGATCAACTAAAATTAGTATTAAAAAAATGTATTTAAAAAAACACACGATACTTAGTAAATTACATGTAAATTTTGCTTGAAAGTTGATGCCCACTTCCTCATCAGTACTGGCTGTTCCCACACAACCATGGCTGTTAATTGATTGTTTTCATGACCGACAGTAACTGGACTCATTCAGTTCCTAAGTACATCAATATATATATATATATGTGTATCACTGCAGAGAACAGCACTGTATAAAAGTTATCAACTATTATTATGAATTCTTAGATGTGGTGCTGTATGAACCTTATTATTTTTTTATGTCAATCTTTATGTAAATTGTTTTGGTAGGACTATGCTCTACATGTGTGAAGAATATCATATTTAGGTTAATATGTATCATGTGAGCGCTCAGGGTGTTGATGAGCGCATGATAAATGTATATTATTATTAGTAGTATTATTAGTATTTTAATGTTTCCATAATCTAGACAGAACTCTGACATGCACTAGTACATGATCGTTACTGTATAGTTGTTGTTTGTATTGTTACCATACATTTGTTATCTCTTTTCCTATGCATACACATCTGGGGAACCCATTTAAAAAACACCTTCTTAGCCCCTCTGAAGGACTCTTGTGGAGTCAGGGCAGAATTTTGATGAGAGAACTCTGTTGAACAGGTCCTGGGCGATGAAGGCAAGAGGCGTGACTACGACACATTTGGAATGAGTGGCGGTGCCAGTGCTGGAGCCGGGCCTGGGAGAGGTGGATTCCAGAGTGCCAGAGGCTTCAACCAGACAGGTATGAACACATTCCGTTTCCAGAGTGCCAGAGGCTTCAACCAGTCAGATATTAACACATTCCGTTTCCAAAGTGCCAGAGGCTTCAACCAGACAGGTAGTAACACATTCCATTCCAGAGTGCCAGAGGCTTCAATCAGGCAGGTATTAATACATTCCGTTCCAAAGTGCCAGAGGCTTCAACCAGACAGGTAGTAACACATTCCGTTCCAGGGTGCGAGAGGCTTCAACCCAACAGGTATTAACACATTCCGTTCCAGAGTGCCAGAGGCTTCAACCAGACAGGTATTAACATGTTCCGTTCCAGAGTGCCAGAGGCTTCAACCAGACAGGTATTAGCACATTCCATTCCAGAGTGCCAGAGGCTTCAATCAGACAGGTATTAACACATTCCGTTCCAGAGTGCCAGAGGCTTCAACCAGACAGGTATTAACACATTCCGTTTCAGAGTGCCAGAGGCTTCAACTAGACAGGTATTAACAATAACACATTCTGTGCTGCAGAGCAAGGGGTACTTCCTCATTCCTCATGGTTGACCTGGTTCCTGTGAACTGTACATTTGTATTTGATGTGATCAAAGCTCTAGACAAGCAGAGCAAGCAGCACTTCAGAGGGAGCTCCAAAAGAAAGAAGAAGCTTGGCGTCAGGGTAACTGAAACAACTATGATAATATAATAATAGCTTATGGCAGCCCATCTTGTGGGAGCCTGCTGCGCTTAAAGAGGCATAAGGATATGCTTATTTCATCCCACACGCACTCACGCAACAGATGCGTTACTGGGTTGGTAGAATGAAAAGAAAATGACAGATAAGTATGCAGAAGAGAAGAGGGGGGTTTTAATCGATCATATGCGCTGAGCAAGAAGGGAGGGGGAAAAAAGAAAGGATTTTACTGCTTGATCTGGTTGATGGCGTTGTTGTTTCCTGCTGCTGACGGAAGGTTGTTTTTGCAGGTTTTGAGAATTTCCATGGCAGTATAGACCCAGAAGAGTTGTTCCGCAGGATCTTCGGGGATGCAGGGCTGGGTGGCATGGGAGGATTCTCCAACTTCTCCGACTTTGAGGAGAGCAAGTTTGGCTTTGCTCCAGCTTCGGAGGTGGGTGCAGTGGGAAGTTGATGGATGGTGATGATGACTGTGGCTCATAATATATATTTGTTGGAAGTCTGTAACAGATTATATAATGTGTTTTATGGCTCAGCTAAAGAACAGTGTTGGTGTTTGACTTTGTTTATCGAAGCATTTATGGTCACAGTTAAGCTGGGTTTAATTTTTGCATGAACATTACTTGCCGTGAACGTAAGGTTTAAAGTAGTTAAACTGAAATAACTTTGGTGTTCATTTGAAGAAGGTAATTGATGTATTTCCTGATTTGGGAAAGACACTGGTGCTGTCATAGATTAATGAATTAATGTATCATAAGTAATTGATGTATTTCCTGGTTTTGGAGAGGTGCTGGTGCTGTCATAAATTAGTGAATTAACGTATCATAAAACACTAGTGGTGGTACTCGGGATAACATTAATAAATATATATTGGCTGGCTTGTACTCATGTAGTCCCCCTTACCCCAAGCATTGCAGCAGCTTCAAATTTAAATGTGTAAATGTCTGTTTCAGATGATCATGGACCTGACTTTTCAAGAGGCTGCGCGAGGCGCCAACAAGGAGATCAACATCAACGTGAAAGAGACTTGCCCGAAGTGTGCGGGCACCAAAGCAGAACCCGGCACCAAGCCATCCAAATGCCACCACTGTAATGGTACCGGCATGGTGAGTTGCTGGCCTCTCCAGGCAAAGGGAGATGTTTGCTCCTCTTTTTTTTTCTCTCTCTTTTTTTATATATTTTTTTTATATGCATTGATAGATAGTATGTAAGATGAGGATGATAAGTGATGATGCTATGGAGGTTCATTTGAGTATGAGACTATGTGAGAAGGTGGCTGCAGACCATGCTTGCTGTCATAATTAGCCCAATGTTAACGGGGCCCAGGAACTGCGGCACCTGCAGTGTTGGTCAAACAGTGAGAGCAGCACTCTCAAAGACGCATCCATGAAGTGGATGAAGCTCGGCTGTGTGGTTACAGCCTTCCCATTGGGCCCCTTAGCACTCACAACTCAGGGTAGGAGCCAGTCAGGGCTGAAAATTCCCATATGACTCTCATGGGATTTGAACCTGAGACCTGACCAACAGTCCAAAGAATTAACCATTATACTACAGGGGCCAGCCATGTTCACTCTTTAATATGAAAGTTTCTGTTGTTAGGGAAAGAAACGATGCAGATTTGTTTGTACATTCCAAAATGTGTGCTTTAAAATGCCTTTGCCATTTTGGTCTAATATAATATCACCTCACTGTGAACGGACATGAAATGAAACATTGATTGATTGATTGATTAATTCTGTACACTGTGTGTGTGTGTCTGTGGTGTTACTTGAACCAACTGGGACACCTTGTGGTCCAACGACAAGCCAGTGTAGATTCAGAAATAGGTGGAACTTGAATGACAGACACATAACATGTTTCTGCAAACAGACTTCTATCAATTGAATAAAATGCCAAAAAGCTTTCAGGTAACCCTGGAGTGAGTATCTCTTGGAATTCAGTCAAACATGCATTGTCTCAGCATGGGTCTAGTTTAGATCATTTACATCAAATCTCAGAAAAATCAGCCTACCAGCAAAGCACCCCCAAACATTCTTGAGCCAAGTTTTAGCCGTAAAGGAACAACAAATTTCCTTGTATTTTTAGCAGTGGAAAAGATGGCTTTGTGTTACCAAGGTGCTTAGGCTCCTTACAGGTGCTTACAAGTACTTACAAATTGAATTTGCCAAGTAAGGCCTTGATGTAGTCCTTATATTTGCATTAAGGTCCTTACAAGTCTAGCTGATACGAAACACACACATGGGTAGTTATAAAAGCCTCTCATGTTTCTGATTCAGCGACGCTGGATGGTTCCACACATTTACTGAATTTCAAAATCATTCGGACATAGATTGAGACGATGTCTGAAGCAGACGATGCTTTCCTCCATGTTCATTCATGCGCAGCCAAAATCACGGTTGCGAGATTATCCTGGTCAGCCATTTTGGTCGCAAAATTCAAAATCAAACTGTGCAAGAACCTGAGCTAACAGCGAAGATGCCGGGAAAATGCTCGTTCCAAGACCACTGGCTAAAAAGGACAGTGCATACCAGGAGTGTGTTCCAAAAGATAAACTGGACAAACTACACTTGATGTGCTGCATGCAGAATTTGGCTCATTTTGTGTGTGTGCCTTACTGTTGCGATGGTCCTTACAAAATCTAATACTAGTCCTTTGAAGTCCTTATAAGGTCCTTATTCAACTCTAGTCAAGTCCCAGGGAACTAAATTACAAACAGCCAAACAGTCGAGCAAACAGGATGGGGTTTTGTACTTAGCGAGAGAAAGACGACCAACAAAACATTATCACTTTTTTTTCCAGGAGACAGTCACTACTGGGCCCTTTGTGATGCGGTCCACCTGCCGTGTCTGCGGAGGCACCCGGGTGGTGATCAAGTCCCCGTGCACGGAGTGCGCAGGAAAGGGAAAGATTATCCTGAGAAAGAAGGTGGTAGTGCCAGTGCCTGCAGGTAAAGTTGCGCAGTGTACAGCTGCCTTTTCTGGCCTTGTCCAGTATCTTGGTGTTTTACGCCTCTGGCTTTGCCTGTCTGGCGCCTTTGATATATGTCCGTGCGTCCAGTTGCAGTTGTCGGGATGTGTTTTTGTTGGATTGTTCTGTAGTGTCTTATTCTCATTTCTGTAGCGTCTTATTCTAACTTCTGTAGCGTCTTATTCTAACTATGATTCTTGTTTTGTTGTTGTTGTTGTGTGGCTTGCGTCTTTGTTTCTTTTTTTATTCCTTTTTATTGTTGGGATGTGTTTTTGTTTGTTTGTTCTATAGTATCTTATTCTAACTTCTCTAGCTCTTATTCTGACTATGATTCTTATTTGTTGTTGTTGTGTGGCTTGCGTCTGTTTCTTTTTTTATTCCTTTTTGTTGTTGGGATGTGTGTGTTTTTCTTTTTTCAGTAGTGTATTATTCTAATTTCTGTAGCATCTTATTCTAACTTCTGAAGCGTCTTATTCTAACTATGATTCTTGTCTTTTTGTTGTTGTTGTGTGGCTTGCGTCTTTGTTTCTTTTTTCATGCCTTTTTATTATTCTGTCATGAACGCAAAGGTGTTGTATTCGAGAATGCAAAGAATAGATATAAGAGCAAAACATGCAACCTCCCCTACACTCCTTCACCCCCCATCGCCCCCGCCTTCTGGCAAATCCCCCCCCCCACCCCCCTTCCCCAACTCATTCCACCCCCAGCACCTTTCCACCTCAATATGAAGTGGCTGAAAGCCGAATTTGTTTCTTATTACCTGTTATTGTTTCCATGGGGTGGGGGGGGGGGGGGGGGATGTACATGGCTTCAACTCTCTACAAAGCTGATGCTGTGTGGATAATACACATCATTCAGCTTGTACTGTCTTGTTCCTTTGCAGGTGTGGAGGATGGTCAGACAGTGAGAATGCCAGTGGGCAGTCAGGAAGTCTTCATCACATTCAAGGTGAACTTGTCAATCCTCCAGTGTTGGGGTGGGGAAGGGGGGGGGGGGGGGGGGGGGGCAGGGGCAGAAGTTGAGAGAGTGTGGCGTATGATGCTGTACTGTTGGGGGAAAAAATTGGTTGGAGGGATGGGTCTTCAATATTTCGTCTGGTTCACCTTAGTGGAATGGAGTGAGAGATTTGTGTATGCAATGGTTTGTCTGTATTTTTTCAATTACTGTGATGTAGATGAATTTTCTGATGAAGGAGTGTGATTATTTCCAGGTGGCAAGAAGCAAAATATTCCGGAGAGAAGGCGCAGATGTACATAGTGACGTTACCATCAGTCTCACCCAGGCCATCTTGGGGGGCACTATACGTATACCTGGCATTTATGGTGATATATTACTTTCGGTAAGTCATCTGGTGATAAGACTTGAGCAGTTCTGGGATTTGAGAAATGAGGATCTGTCTGCCTGTCTCTCTTGCCATTTTTTTTTTTTTTTTTTTTACTTGTGTGTTGTTTAACCTGTTTAAATATAAATCAGTTGTATATGTTTTTTTCTGTTTGTTCTTTTTTTCTTTTTTGCTGAATCAGTAGTTTAGCAAGGATTAGTTGTTTAGTTGTTAGACAGGTCTAAATGAACCTAAACTACAAATACAATCCTTGGAAAATAAAGTGTTTAAGTTCTCTCTCTCTGTACCTCTCTTTCCCTTTCTTTCTCTCTTTCTCTCATACATGTATGTCCATGAAACAAATTTAGTTCCGATGTTTCTGCACATTTGTAGGAACTCTGTGAAACTTCATTAATCAATTGCTTATTCCTACTTATAATGTCTGTTTGTGGTATTGTCGTGTTTATTTGTGTTTGTAGTATAGCAAGGACTGGCTGTTAGATAGGTCCAAATGGACCTAACGCTCCTATCCTTGAGTTTTAAAGTTTTCGAGTTGAAGTTCACTCCCCCTCCCTTTTCACTCTCCCAAATTCCCCCCCCCCCCCCTCCCCCCAACATTCATACAACCACCCCCATCCCTACCTCCCTTTTCCCCTCCATACACACCTCCACAAACATTTCTGAAAGTGCCAAGTAATATTTCAGAGAAAGCTGGTAATGGGGTTAAATGAGAAGGGGTATGATGAAGTACTATCTCAGATTAGTGAACTGTTTGCATTCTGTCGACTGTGCAGATACCCGCTGGCACACAGTCCCACGATCGTCATCGGCTGACTGGCAAGGGCATTAGTCGCGTCAACAGTCACGGATACGGCGACCATTATGTACACTTCAAGATCAAAGTGCCTGTGTGAGTAGTCTCCCCCAGACCCACAAGCATCGGTGTACAATACGATTCCTCCAACCACTGTCGTAATTTTGTAACGCCATCGCTCTCTGAAAAGCCAGCTAACTGACAGTTTTTCTTGGTGCTCATGTGGCAGTAAGTTTGTAGGCACAAAGACAACTCATATTGTACCAGGCCATGTTTCTCTTATAACAGTTCACACTGCTTTTGCCAGCACGCATAAAACTGAAATTGTTCAGATCAAGACAAAACTAGTTTTCTTACCCTCGGAGGACATGCTTTTGTTTTTGTTTTGTTTTTTGGTTTCAAATTCTCTTCAACTCTGAAGTGGAATGTATCATGACAGTGAAGCCGATTTGTTGTTTGCTTTGATGAATTGTGTTTTGACCAGTACTTTCTAAGCAGAGACAATCTTGCATGCACTTGTCGGGATGTGGCAGACATTTTTCCTTGGTTGTTAGTGAATGAAACATAAACATTTCCGCATGTTGAGCATTGATTATTAGACTTGTTTGTGCTTTCTTTTAACAAATTTCTATCTTGAAATATGAGCCAGGCTTTGTCGGTGATTTGATGATCTCTTATATGACCTACCTCAGTTGCAGTTCGAATAAGGGTTATATATCGAGAACCAGACAGGCAGTTTCCCTTGCAGTTGTTTTTGTTGGTTGTACTGTCATTATAATTACATTGAGGTGAACCTCCCTTGCTTATGGTAACCATGGTTTGAGGTATGTTTTGCAATTGCAAAAATAAACTGGCAACAAAAACAGAAACGCACACAGACACACAGTTTGTTCTTAGATTTTATTGTCCCATCAAAAACTGCATAGGCACACACACAGCACACACATACACCCACGCACACACACACACCAGACTGTTTCAAGTATTGTATTTTACTGCATTTTGAAGCATTCAGCCAACAAGTGCATGGAATAATGGTGTGTTGCAGTAAATTATCACCGGAGCAGAAGGCGCTGATCATGGCGTTTGCAGAAACAGAGACGGGTGTAGAAGGCACCGTCAAAGGAGTCACGCAGACAAAAGATGGTGTGTAGATTGTACCAGTGAGTTTTTAATTTTTTAGCGACCCCGTATCCTATCTGTTTGTCCGTCTGCTAGTCAGCGGCTGCTAATCAGTTGACATCGCAGTGCTTACCAGTTTTAATTTACCACTTAAGCTTTCAAAGTGTTAATGTCCCCTTCCCCCCGACTTTGCCACCTTCCCATCCCATTCCAATCCCCACCACAAGTTTTACAGTTGCGCCTTTGTTACTTGGCCTTATTTTTTATATATATAGATTATTATTTTTTAATGCCTTAAGTATTGATCGGCACTTTTTTCCTTGTGTATTTATTTGGCTCTGAATAGGATTTGTTTTGTGTGCTTTTCTAATTAGTCCACATAACATTCCAAAATTCTTTTGCTGGATCTCTTGCACTTCCCTACAACATTCTGAAGCAGAAAAAAAAGAAGAAGAAAAAAAGGAGCATCTACAAGATTCATATTTTCTCTATCTTAAAGATTGCCTTGATTGAGAGAGAAAAGTACAGAGTTTGGGTGTAAGTTGCTACGCATGCTGGTCTGCATTCTGATTTGATTTGATTTGATTCAAGTTTGTGCACTTGTCGGAAACTGAGTGACATTCAGCAGTGTGTGTCCGTGACTGGAGAGCCAGAGCGTAAAAGGTTGTAAGAGTGCATCAGTCTCCATTTCATTAGACCAGAATCCATCCCTGTACAGTCTCATCGCATTCCCACAACTTTTTCTAATCTCTCTTCCCCCTTCATGCAGAAAATAAAAATGAGAAGAGAATGGTTGTTTTTCTTTACTGTGGGTTTCGCTTAGTGTGTTTGCGTATGTTTCAGTTGGGGGCGAGAAAGTGTCAGGGGAGAAATTATCGGACGATGAGGAGGGTGAGGGGATACTCTCCAAGCTAAAGCGCAAGCTTTTTGGGTGATTTTTCCGCTTCTGGCTCCCCTTCTCACTCACAGACACTGCCTTAGGTAACCTGCTTTTGTTTTGTTGTGCCATACAATTGCTTGTACTTTTACTGTTGAAAGGAATGGACATTGATGAACTTCTGTTTGTTTGCATGAAACATTGAAGGCCTTCATATTTTTGAATTTTTTTTTTGGTGCAAGTATGATAATTTTGTGCATGACTGTGTGACTGATAGTTTCCTCCGTTAAAAAAAAAAAAAAAAAAAAAGAAAGAAAAAATGCCAGGGGATGTTTTAGAGTTTGTATGGCTTCTGATGATTGTTCACCAAAGTTTTGCTTTACATGTCTTATCAAAATGGTATTATTTTTTTGAAGGCAATTTTGTGATGTTGAACTGATCGACCTGACTGCTCAGAAGTGACGTTGCCTGTTGTATTTTTTGTACTCTGTTGTCCTGGTTGAGTTTCCCCTGGGAATTTGTGGATAGGTGCTTTCTCTGGGGTGGGCCAGCTGCGACAGTGACTGTCAATAGTGTCCTGTGTTCATTCTGAAAGTGTACTAGTGGCAGTTTCAAATGCTATTGGAGTTCTCAAATTTTTGCTATAATGCACATTTTTCTCACATTTTTTGCCAGGGCCACTTTTTTCCACTGCTGTGGGATCTTAACCCTTTCACATCTAACAGTTATGAATTTTTTATTGATGGGTGGAGGGTGCTGTTCTCTTCAGGAACAGTCCCAAGAACAGGGGGTTAAGATGTCGAGAGTTGCTGCTTTTGTAAATGTAGTTTGAAGTTGAACGTAGGAATACACAGAAAGCTGGAATTCAGGTAGGAAGTTGTACCGCATCATTTCAGCAGGCAGAGAGAACTTCCTATGACTTCACATCATGTGACATTGTGAAGGCAGGGAATAGGATATTGCACATGCCTTTTAGCACACAGGACCATCTGTTGTTTGTTTGGTTTGTTTCAAGGACCCCACATTAGAGGTGCAAGCTGCACTGTCCTACGGCTAAGGAGATGAGGATGGGAAGGTGTAAAAATGTTCTTGAAGCCTTCGATTTGAGCCCACAAGCTTTCAAACCCCAGTTTGGTTTCTTAACCATTTGGCAACACCTCACCTCACCTCCTTAGTTTATGTACCAGAGCAAGGATGCTGTGCTTGCTTGGGATGGTGGTTTTTATTGGACTTTGGAGGGCAGGGTAATTTCCTCGCTCAAGCCAGTAGAAATAAAAGGTGGAGCTAGTTAGAAAAAAGACAACAACAGCAACGAAAAGACGGGAGACATTAAACTTTTTTTCTTTTTTCTTTTTTAAGTAGAGCAGGAGATGGAGCAGATCAGGGTCTTGCTGGCTGCTGAATTTCTCTCTGTCTCTCTCTCCCAGTCTTTTTTTTCTTTCTCTCTCTCTCTCTCAGTTTCTGTCTGTCTGTCTCTCTCTCATCTGTCTGTCTGTGTCTGTCTGTCTGTCTCTCTTTCTCTCTCAGCTCAGGCTGACAGGTTATCACAAAAGTAAGAACATGGCTGGGTTGACTGGCATTAAATTTAAAAATAAAATAAAAATTTTATATAATTTTTAGAAACTTAATATGTCCCTGCAGGGCGTCGTGCTATGGAGGATGAGCATGGCTACCTTGAGCAGATTCGACAGGCACTGTACGGTCTCGACACTTCTTTGACATCCCCCACGGCCTCCATTTCGTCCAAGAAAGCCACCAATTCTAAAGCAGGTGGTGGTGGTGGTGATGGTGCCGCTGCTGCCGACAGAACAGTTCATGCTAGTGCTGGTGATGGATCGTCCAACTCCTCCGGCAAGGCCAGCTCTGATTCAGATGAAGAGGGACCAGATGAGATGAAGAAGAAAGTGTAGATTTGGTGCCTGTGTGTGCAGAAATTGCGGACGAAAGGAAGTGTAGCATGACAAGCGAGAGGATGAAACTTTGGTGGAGTTTGCGTGTGCCTTGTATTTTACACACATGCCGTTACTGCAGGCGATTCAGGCCTGTGCGGTTGTTTCGTGTCCCTTGTTGCGTGTGTGATGTCAGAGTTATTAATTCTCCTTGTTTTGTCGAATCCTGACAGATAAGATCTGAAATGGGATGAGGCCTCAAGCCAGACAGACAAAGGGAGTTGAATAGCGCTCGAAAGATGTTGCATGAACACTATGAAGACCTGAATCACCTCCGGTAACTCTCTTTGCCTGCGATATTCTGACAGATACGGTCAAATGGTAGACGTTCTTGGAATCAATAGCACAGAGACATGAAACACTTCCAGTAACCATAACCTCGACACGAAAGTACTAGATAAAATCCACCAGGGACACATCTTATTTTTATAAGAATGTACCCAGGTGGCATATTATAATTTATAGCCCTCTCCATTTTATGCACACCTATCAAGGCAAACGTGGACTTAAAGATGACCGACCCAATTTCTGTTTGACTTTGAGCACCAGGGCTTCATAAGTGGCATGAATAAATAATGAACCTCTCTTGGGATAATAATTAATATGTTTCCCTTGGGATGAATTAAATGAAAGATACCACCAGTTTTCCTTGTGTGTGCATGTGATTTGAACTGTGTGCCTCTGAGGGGGGGGTACAGCGGGAAAACTGCTGAGTGTCGAAAACCCCACATAGTAGAATGCGTGTTTGAACTTAAAGACCATATTGTTTGTGATGCAAAGAGGGTGAAACCAATTGCCTGCGTTGTGTTCTGAAGGGGGCGAAAGGATGAATGGTAACCTGCGGGAATTGTTGACTGGTCACTTGCAGAAATGTGATAATTTTGGGCTTGTGTAAAAAGAATGCTTTATGGTGCCTTTGTGGAGAGGCCCCAATACTCAGGTACCTCCATGGTCTAATGTTAGCACACTAACTTCTCACTTCTCACACTAGCAGTTTCGAGTTCAAATCCTGCAGGAATCATGTTGCTGTAACACCAGCACCTTTAAAAATGTGTAGCATTTTCTCTGTGTATGCCTGTGTCGACACCCACATCATCAAAAATAGATTCAGTGCTTCCATTCCTGTGAATGAGGCTGAGCTGGCGAAAGTGGTATTTTGCTTGTTGCGTATCATGTTCTGTTTGGAAAGGGGAGGGGGGGAAAAGTGAATGAATCAGAGCATAAATTAGGTGGCATTTCTAGCAGCTGGTGAAGCTAGCATCCTTGAAGCATGTACACCTATGCTGACAAACTCTAGACGAGAGAGAGAAGCTTTGGTAGCTCTGGGGCTCTTAGCAAATATGACTTACTTTTGCATCCATGATATACTGTAATGGAATGGATGATGAGTGTCCATTTAACTGTGAAGCCAGCGAAGAAAAACACTTTGTCTTCTTTTTTTTTTGGGGGAATTCATAAGTAAAATCTTTCAAACTTTGTATGATGATGACCCCTGTTGAGCTTTCACACTTGCTTTGGTAACCATGACCTAAGGTGAAAGTCACAGTGGCTTTTTAAACAGGGCAGACTTTAAGTTGTATATCGCAGAAGGTTCTTACCCAATCGAGCTGTGTGTCACACTGTGTTGTGATTGTGTCCATGCACAAAATGCGTTTCGTGGCATTGGCTTGCATGTCACTTCGTAAGGGAGAGGTGTGTTTCTGGACTCTGTAAAAACTTCAACACTGGCTTTTTCTCAGACTTTTTCATTGAGCTTTTTTCCAAGTCTGGCATGATGATATCTGTGGGGCTTTACACCGTCTAGTTCACTTCACTGAGTTTCAAGGTCACTGTGGCATGGAAAAGATGAAGCTGACAGGTTCACATTTTTGGGCAAGTTCTTATCCAGTTGAAACAAAACTTCTATATGATTATGAACTTCTGTATGGACCCACAAGCTTTCAAACTTTATAACATGATCAAGAACGGAATGTTTTTTTAGTAAATTCAAGATGGATAATTGACACATTTCCATCCTAATGTTGGCTTTTTCTCAGACACCGTTGAAGCTAGATCTTTCAAACTGTGCATGACCGTAACCTCTGTGGTGCTCTGAAAGTTGACTGGGCATTTGCTTTCTTGCATGCGTAAGGATGATTGAACTTTTACCAGGACCGCATTTTTATGTTCATTATCGTAGTAAGATGGCAGTTCACTTCAGCTAACAGTAAGTTTCATGAAAAACGTGCTAAATACGAATGAAGGATAAAAATTAGAAATTGCTGTTCATCTGACATAGAAATATACCCATCTGTCTTCCAGGACACAACTGATTGATTTTTCCATTCTGGCTTTATTCCTGTCTTTATAGAAAAATATGCATTTTTGTGTGTGCTTTTTTTCTTTTTTTTAATTCAAGGGGTATGTGTTATTTTAATGTGATATCACAAAGGATGACTGCTATCTCTCTGTTTTGTTTGTGTGTCTGTGATGTATATAACTGTGGTGCATGTTGCGTAAATTCAGCATTTTCACCCCCAACTCAGAGGGGATCTCAGAGTTAGTAGTATGCAGAGTAAAGCTTGAACAGAATATGTTTAAGTTAAGGTCGAATAATTTTGAAGGGAAACATAAAATGATCCACCTGCATAGCTGGTTATGAGGAGAGTTAGAGCATCTCGCTGCATTTGATGAAAATAAACAGGTGAAAAAAAAAGATCACAGACAGGGACTTGTGTCTGTTGTTAAACTTGACTTTTTTGTTCGTTTGTCACAGTCACACATCATAGTTTTTCAGCACCTGTATTGTGGTTTGCTATTACAGTGTGGGTGTGTGTGTGTGTGTGTGTGTGTGAGAGAGAGCAACTACTATGTGTGGATGCAGTGTGCCACATGCACATGCACACTCACACTCACACACACCAGGTGACCACTATCTGCTCTCATTTTGTCTGCCATAGTTTTCTACACGTAGCCAGTCCCGAACAGAGATCTGCATATAACACATGGAGTGTGGGTGTGCTTTTGAGTGTGTGAGAGAGGGAGACATTAGATGTTTAATATAAAGAAATGAATTACATGTGAATTTAAAAAAAAAAATTTAACCTTTGCAGCAGAATGCTACTGCTTTCAGAAAAGATGACAAATGAACAAAAGTTTATTCAAACAGATATTCAGTTTATGCGTTTATTTTGCAAACAATACATTATTATTACTTCAAAGCACACACTTCATGTAAGTGTGAATTCGGCACAGAAAATTATACGAATTCGGCACAGAAAAATATTTCTTAGGGTAAAACAAATATTCTTTATTTCAAGCACCAAAGTCTGCCATAATTGTATGAATTAGATTTGTTTCCTGACAGTGATACATCTTATATTGCACTAATATGGTGAAAACTATGTTACGTATCGATGGTGCTAATATGTAACGGTTTGCTACCTATCTACAGCAATTACAAAAGTAACGATGTGATCTTTACTTTAACATAATAAAAAGGAAATGCATCGCTGACTCACATTCAAACCAAATTATGTTAAAAAAAATCCTCTTCATTTTTTTTTTAAATAAAAGAAAAATCCTTTGACTTATAAAATTAATGAATGTTGTCAAAATGGGCATGAGCACATACAGTTCAGTGGCGGTTATTAGGTAAAGTGTTGAGGTTTCACTTGGTGCATTTGAGGAAACACCAGGCACTTAGGGTTTCAGCATGTCCAGTTTTGTATCTCCCTAATAATACATGTCTGACAAAATCGTGAAGGCATATTTGTGCTTGTTTTTCTCAAAGTATGGAGCAACAACCATAAAGTTTCAAATCGATGGGATCATAACCCTTGAGAAATTACTTTTATTTTGACGCTGTGACACCGACAGCAGGTTACGGTTATCAAAACTGGCACTAAAGTAGCAGGTTCAACGAAGGTGGACAGCTTGATCAGATCATAACTCTTGAGAAACTTAACCTTCATTCTGACATTTATGGCACTGTGACGTTGACAGCTGGTCAAAGTTATCAAAACTGGTGTTGAATTACTGAGCTCAAGGATGTTTAGCATCATGCAAAGTTTGACAGGTCTCTTGTACATAGCCTGAAAACAAAAGCAAAAGCTGTGGTCGTTTTTTCATTTTGTTTTTCATTTTTCATTTTATTTTTTATTTTTTGTCATGGCTGGTTTTACACCCTAGGGGGTCAATTGTCTCCACTGAACATAATTATACCCAAAATTGCCCAAATTATTGTGTCTACGTACAACACTCATCATTACATAGACTACTATAATGCCTTCAAATTAAAAAAAAAAAAAAATGAGTAGAGCAAACAAAAAAGATGCTTCATAATAATATCACTTACAATGTGTAGGATTAGCGTGCGCAAAGCAGTGAATGTGTCCAAGAATAACTTGAAAAATGCTTCAGATTAATCAGCTATATGAATGTGTCCAAGAATAATTTGAGCACTGCTTAGATTAGTTAGCTTCAAAACTAAATCTGCTTGCTTGTAAAAGGAGATAGCAATCTGAGATAATTAATCATTTACAAGGCGGCTTTAAACAGCAACCTTTATATATATATCACCCTTGAAGCAAGAAGCTTTGGGGAACTCTCTCTCTCTCTCGCTCAGGTTCTTGGGTCTTAATGTCCTCGGATGTCATACGTCATACTCGGAACAAGATCTCTCTCAAACGTATACACGGGCTTTTATACCACAGCTTAAGTAAGTAAAGAAGGTTTGAAAGCGTTGCGCTTCCAACTGTTACAAGGCCATTTTCATAGCTGCATTACCTTTTCAACTTCGTCTTCGTAACCGACAATGATTTTGTGTGGGTGTGGTGTGTGTGTGTGTGTGTGTGTGTGTGTGTGTGTGTGTGTGTGTGCACTGAATCACGTGATGTGAACGTGCACCAAGTAGAGACGTTATGAGGACAAACGCCTTCCACCTGAAGAAGTGCAGGCATGCACAGTTTATTTAGCATGAGGGTGTACCGTCACCTTTTGCACCAAGACGTACAACAGATGATCCTGTTACCTTGCTGTTGAAAGCGGCCATTCTTCAACGACGGTCTAAAAGGAAAAGTGGGGTTAGTTACGGAAGGCAAGTTGCAGAGGTGACGTAAACACGCCCCCCTTCCAACACCCCCCCCCCCCCCCCCCCCTCCCCCACACACACACGCACAATGGAAGAAAAATGTCACTACGGCCTTTTTACCTCACGTCCCCCTCCCCATCCTCTTCATCGCCTGTCATTGTCAGCTGTAGAACCACTACGACCCCCCCCCCCCCCCCCACCCTTTGTAAACTATAGAACCGGGTTGACAATTAAGGAACAGTGTTGGTTTGCTGCTTGCCTCGTCCAATTAGTGGCGTCACGTTGTAGCCATGGGCCCTTGGAGTTAAGTTACGCACGCACGCACGCACACACACACACACACACACACACACACACACACACGTTCACAGCACACACACACACACACACACACACACACACACACACACACACACACACACACACACTGGTCTTGTGTAAAATAATTAGTGTCAAGTCATTTGAACCCAAGCAGACGCTCCCTTTCTTAAAAGCTAAAGTTCAAGTGTTCGCTGCTAAAAACAGTTCGTTGCTTTTAAAAACTGAAGCATGTTTAAAAGTTTAAATCTCAGTTAAATATCGCCCTGATATAACCGCACCGGTTGACTGGGCGTAAAACACCAACTTACTTACTTACTCAGATATATATATATATATATATATACATATTCGTCAAAATTTCGTTTTGTGGCCCTTACTCGAAGTCCAAATTTTACATTCTCACGTCAAACACCGACAATTCTCGAAAAAAACATTTCAGGCTAGTCATAATAACCTTTTTCGAGACTGTTCTCGAAAGTACACTACACAAACAGTACTCATCAAGGTATATGTCAGAAAAACGTTGAAAATAAATCAGAATGTGTCACATAAAAATCCTACATAATCATTCTATTTATAGTATCACTCTTTCGCAGCATCAAACTATTCAGGCTATGATCTCGCACATCTTGAAAGGTCTTTATGCCCCCACCGACGACATGTCAGTTGCGGTGTACAAATAGACATAAAAACGCCGCGAAGACACTGAAGGAGTGGAGGAGGAGGATGGTACGTGTTCACAATGGGGAGATGCGGGTTGGACCGGTTTTGGAGGCTGGTCTAACCAGCAAGGCATCATCAGGAGATTTTTAAAAAAATGCTGGGGGCGAGGTCAATGTTTAAAGTTTGATGAATCATTCTGGATGCCATCCCCCGACCCCCATCCTTATCCCAACGTACACTCTTTCTTTCTCAGTCGTGATCACGATAGTCGATACTGAAAATGAATTCTAAACATAGGAAGTTACACAGGCTAAAACACATCACAACTTCATAAAATGTGTACAGATTATGAATCAAAGTATGAAGCATAACTTTTTCTCCATCACATTATCATAGCTGCACAAACAATATTTTTTTTTTTAAAGAAGAAGAGAAGAACCAGTGTTTTCTTAAGTAAAATAACAGCAGTATAAGCACCAACCCGTCACAGTCCAATACAGAATTAAAGTCCTCCTCTACAGACAGATACATAATTTCGCTGCACAAACAGAAGTAGTGAATGCAAATCTTTCTTCTTCTTCTTCATAGATGTATAGATGCGCGGAGATAAGAATTAACCCCTTCACTGCCATGCTGTCACTTGAAAACAACCAATAAAAGTGCGAAATCTGCAACCCTGTTGAAACCCCAAAGCCTTTGGGCTTTTTTCTTCTTCTTTTTTCTTCTTCTTTTTTTTCTTTTTCTTTTTCGCACTGGCGTGTGAAAGGATTTTCATCAAACCGCATAGCACTGAAAACAGATGTTATAAGAACGGAAAATATACTGTTTGCAGGCGCGTCCGTGCATCGTTCAGCCCGGACATTTTACAGGCTGGGGCAGTGAAGGGGTTAAGTGCCCCTTCAATAAAGCGTCAGCTGTAACCATGCGATTACGGCAGAATTTGGAGGAAGGGTGCCTTGACAGAAAGCGAGCCTTGCGGTGTATATCATACCCGGGGCTGACCGGGTATCAAGCCGGTTAAGTACTGATTAACTAATTAATTAATTATTGACGATTACATCACCGGCGCCTCTATGAAAACCGAAAGGCAGTAGAGCGAGATTAATCAGCACGTACATGTCTGAGGTACATTAATTAAAACCATTTCAGCAGTTAACAACTAATGTGTGAAACAACAAACAAACAAACACAAACAAAATCAAACAAACAAACGAACAACAACAACAAAACCTACGGCGATAGCATGAACATGGACATTATAATTACAAAACATAATCACCAGTTAGCAATGAACGTATGTGAAACAACAAACAAACAAACAAACAAAAACAAAAACAAACAAAAATCAAACAAACAAACAAACAACAACAAAACCTACGGCGATAGCATGAACATGGACATTATAATTACAAAACATAATCACCAGTTAGCAATGAACGTATCGAAAACAAACGGCGATAGACCGCAAAGCCACATTGCATGAATGCATCAACCTGTAGGCTACATAGTTAGTATAAAACAAAATCACCAGTTTGAATGACAAACGTGCCAAAAACAAACTGCGATAACAAAAAGCTACACTGCATGAACATGTAGGCTAAATGTATGTATATATATATAAAAATTATGTGACATGTCGAAAATAAATGGCTAAAAAGCTAAATTGCATCAAAATGTTTAAAAAAAAAAAAAAAAATGGAGCAAAAATACAACTGTACGCATTGCATAGTGAGGTCAGCGTTATAACTTATGCAAAAGATACTTCCTTCCTCTCCCCCCCCCCTCCCCTCCTTCCCCATGGCGTAAACAGAACATGGTACACAAAACAACATCATCAACAACAAAAAACATAATAACACGGTACATAACAAGAATTAAACACACCGACGCGTATACGCCGAATTCCGGGATAAGTTGTAGCCATGTACTTACAAGTACATACACAGTTAAGTAATCAAGTCTGCAAATCTTGCACACAGCAACGCAGTTTTGTTACAACATTGATCTATATCCATATATCGTTCATGTACATATGTACAAAACAGCAAAAAATATCACTAATCCGACCACGATAGTATAACAAAAATATATAAAAAATGAAAAGAGTTCAGCTTTGCAGCGCTTTGTTGTGTAATCACACAACTAAGCAAATGTTAACTTCTTCGTAAATTATTTTGCATTGAGACAGTTCTGAACCGGTCATAGAGAGAAATCTGGAGAAATGAAATTAATTTCCTCAGGTCAGGTAAGACGAAATGACAAATTACAGCTAGCAAAAGAAAAAGAAAAAGAACCAACAGGTTTTCTGTAGTTTTCAGTCTGTTTCGAAAACATACCATTTTTACATATTTACGACATATAATTATTGCAAAAGAAACAATACAGAAAAGCTAACGGGTTTTGAAGTCGAAGCCTGTTTTTTTACGCACACTACGCGGCGAGCTTTGGTTACAAATGAGGGAAGCGAATCTCAAACGAAAGAAAACACACACAGTATACACACACACACACACACAACACACACACACACACACACACACACACACACACACACACACACACACGTTCCGAGTCCAGAATATCACCCATTAAATGACGTCGAGTTACGTAAGAGATGCGCTAATGCGTCACTCTGTGGGTTCCAAAGGAACACAATGTACTTAAGAAATTCTGTCTGTGTTTGTACAACCCTCTCTCACGCGAGAGGCCATCTCGATGCCATTCAAACTCTTCTCTTCTATTTTTCAAACCGTACACTGCCTTAATTAGCAATCAACAAATTAAACAAGACACGAACGACCGACCCTCTGCGGGAACAAGCTCCAAATAGAAGAAACTTTGGCCCAGTTCAGCGACCCTGTGTTGTTGTTTTTTGGAACTCGCAGCAAACGAAATTTAACGAAACTGACGAATCTGTCCTGGGAATGTTTATCACGCCGATAACACGCTCTTACCACCTCAAAACGCATTCATATAGTCACAAAGAATATATATATATATACACATCCACTTCCAACGTAGTTATCAGTTCAGTGACGATGGGTCGGTCGCCGTATGTTGCTGTGACTGGTATTTTTGGCCAAGTTCAGTTGGTGCAGAATGCAGCTCAGATCGTTCATGAAGACAGCACGTAAACCTCTGCGCTCGAAAAACTCCAACAGAGATTCTCATAAGTTCAGGGTATATGTATATATATATATATATACAGTTAATCAGCAATTGCAAAAGCGACAGAAGTTTCGGAAAATATTACCATCTTCTGTTTGCGTTGTTCTTCGTCATGTCCCCTTTAACTGCAGGAGATAATATCCACTCCGAAAGAAAACTTCTATTTTGTTATAAATATGGGGATCACAGTTGCGGGAAAATACGTCCCCCAAAACCAAACCATATCCATCCTGAGTGTGCACCAGGTTTGCATGCCTTAATTCGTTCCACTGCTCGAATTTCGGACCTCTCGTTACAGCCGTTGAAGGCAGGATCGACCGATTCGCTGTCTGAACGGATGTATATAGTCATGCAAGCACCTACTTTGATCTCAAAGCCTGGCTCGTTTCTGTGTCATGAAATCATCATGACCGAAGGAATCGATGGCAGCTTAGTGCTGGCTCGTGGCAGCTAGATGTAGGAAGAAGGCTCACCTTCCACGTTTTGTCTGCATGTTCGTTGTAAATGCCCGTTTTTTGGGGGGGTGTTTTTTTGTTTAAAAAAAATATTTACTCCTCTTTTGAAAGACTTTCGAGTTCAGAACAAGGAAGCCGCGACAGACGACCTTCTCCGGCTTGGTTTTCGCTTCTGGTTTTGTATCCACTCCTCGGCTGACCCTCACTTCAAGAAAACAACCGCAGATCCAGAAGACAGCCTTGGTGGCACCGCCATCTTCTTCCTGGTTCTCACTTTCTATTTCTGTTCCCCACCGACTGATCCTCAGTTACAGGAAAGCCATCGCAGATCCAGAAGACAGCCTTGGTGGCACCGCCATCTTCTTCTTGGCTCTCACTTTCTATCTCTGTTCGCCACCGATATAACCGTGATGGCTGACTGAGCGAAAATCACCAAGTTACTTACTTACTCACCACCGACTAAGCTTAAGCACACGAGGACCACCACCGCAGAAGACCCAGGAAGACAGCCTTGTTGAACACTACCACGTCTCTTGCTGGGTTCTCCTTTGTCGTTTTGACTTCGCCTTGGATGGACGTGAAAGCACACGAAGCCATCGAAGAGCCCAGAGACACTCTCGTCCCTTTTCTTGGTTTTCGCTTCTGTCTTCGTTCACTCTCAACACACCCTCAGTACTGGGGTTTTCACTTGTTTAGTCCTCCTTCACCCTCGACAGACCCTCTGCACCAGGAAAGCCGATGCAGACCCCGAGAGACCCTCTCTACCACCACAGGGTTTTCACACTTCACTCAGTATCAGTCTTCCTTCACCTTCGACAGACCCTCAGCACCAGGAAAGCCGATGTAGACCCGAGAGACCCTCTCATCACCACGAGGCTTTCACACTTCTGTCAGTATCAGTCTTCCTTCACCCTCGACAGACTTTCAGCACCAGGAAAGCCGATGTAGACCCGAGAGACCCTCTCATCACCACGGGGCTTTCACACTTCTGTCAGTATCAGTCTTCCTTCACCCTCGACAGACTTTCAGCACCAGGAAAGCCGATGTAGACCCAAGAGACCTTCTCAGCACCACTGGCTTGAGGTTTTCACTTGTTTAGTCCTCCTTTCGCCATCGACAGTCCTTCAGCACCAGGAAAGCCGATGTAGACCCCGAGAGACATCACCACGGGGTTAAAAACTTCTGTCAGTATCAGTCTTCCTTCGCCCTCGGCGGACAGACCGACAGACCGACAGACACACACACACACACACGCAGAGCGCGACCCTCAGTACAGGAGGTCCATGGAGGACGCGGGCCCCGGCAGCTGCCCGATCTCCTGCTGGGTTCTCATCTCCGTGTCCTCCGTGTCCCCTTTGCCCTCCGCCACCTCCAGGATCTGCGAGAACAGCCGCAGCGTCTCCAGCGAGCTCAGCTTGTGCTCCTCCTCCTCCTCCTGAGCGCGGCCGGAACGCCGAGCGGACCGCACGGTGGCCGCGCCGTAGTCGTCGTCGTGGTAGTCGCCGACCCCGCCCGCGCCCCTCCGCGAACCTTCCAGAGCGCCCGGCATGCGGCCCCCGGTCTCCATGACGTGCTCGTAGAGGCGCCTCCGCTGCTCCGTGGCGTGCAGGTCGATCTCGATGTTCCGGGTGACGATGGCCTGCGACTTGCGCCAGACGTTGAACTCGTAGTCGATGGGCACGATGCGCTCGGCGATGACCTTGATGATGACGAAGGCCTTGCCTTGCTTGAGGATCAGCTCCACGTTCTCGTTGACCGAGTCGAAGTTGGAGGTGTTGGCGGCGCGGGCCGGCGAGCCGTCGGCGTGCACGAGGTGCACGTCGCCGTAGATCTCCTCGTGGTGGTGCTGGACGTCGATGTGCTGGCGGATGTCCTTGGAGTCGATGGAGGCCAGCTTGGACAGCAGCATGGTGGACAGGTTCTGCTTGCGCCTGGGCTTGGGGCTGGCTTGCACTGCGGACGAGAGAACATGTACCAGCGTGAGAGGTGGAACTGCAGGAGGAGGAAATAGCGAAAAACGTTGCAGGAGTGTATACATGTATAGTTCGGTTTGCTGTTGTTGTTGTTGTGGTTTACATTTCGAGGTTTGATTGACACCTGACTGAAAGAAGTCAGTGATTTTCATATACACAGACGCTCGCGCGCGCGCACACGCACGCTCATGCGCGCGCGCAACCCCCCCCCCCCCCCTCCCCCCCACACACCCACCCACACACACACACACACTCACACACATACACACAGTACGCAGAGAGAAAGACAGAGAGAGAGGCGCACAGCGAGAGAGAGAGAGAGGGTGGGAGATAGGAAGGGAGAGAGGGAGAGAGACAGAGAGAGAGGGTGGGAGATAGGGAGGGAGAGAGAGAGAGAGAGAGAGAGAGAGAGAGAGAGAGAGAGAGAGAGAGAGAGAGAGAGAGAGAACTGGAATAAAAGAAGATTTGGAGAAAGAAAAAAACATATTCCAGAATACATAATTTGTTGACAAACACGACGCGTTATAGTTGCACCTCATGGGCCAGTGGAAGTTGAAATGATTACATAAAACCAATACTAGTCAATAAAGTTGTCTTTTGAGCTAAAAATAAATAAAACCAGACATATAATATTACAGTAACCATTCGGGGAGAGAATGCGACCAATGAAGTATAAAGAAAAATTATCGAAAAACAAACAAACAAACTGACATCAATTAATAAAAACAAACGCCCCCCCCCCCCCCCTCACACTCCCCCCCCCCCCCCCCCCCCCCCCCCCCCCCCCCACCCCCCCCCCCCCCCACACACACACACACACACCACCACCACCACCACCACCAACAACCAACAACAACAACCAACCAACCAACCAAACAAAAAAACAAAAACGCACAGGCATATCATAATTCATACGTCAGTCCTACCAATAATTCATAAGTGACACAACACTCAGTTATAACTGTTATAAGTAAGTGTCAAGCATACAACGCATACAGGGCCTCTGGAAACAAAACAGCATCCCAACAAGGGCCTCTTACTTCCGCTCTGGTCTGGGCCTCGTTCAGTTTCAGACTGTGACAATTAATTCACTCACTGGCTAACATGTAAATGTGTGTACTCCTGTGTTTAATTCACTCCGAGGCTAACACGTAAATGTGTGTACTCGTGTGTTTAATTCACTCCGAGGCTAACACGTAAATGTGTGTACTCGTGTGTTTAATTCTCTCCGAGGCTAACATGTAAATGTGTGTACTCGTGTGTTTAATGCACTCCGAGGCTAACGCGTAAATGTGTGTACTCGTGTGTTTAATTCACTCCGAGGCTAACATGTAAATGTGTGTACTCGTGTGTTTAATTCACTCCGAGGCTAACATGTAAATGTGTGTACTCGTGTGTTTAATTCACTCCGAGGCTAACACGTAAATGTGTGTACTCATGTGTTTATATGTTGAGCCAGTTTCGAGATCAAAGAACTACGTGTGGTATTGAACAGCCTACAACAAATTGGTTAATTCCGTCTTATGCTTGCGTGTGCACACCTGTGTCGCCGAGTATGCTTGAAATGGAGGGTATGGTATATATGCCATTGGGGGATGTTGGTTTTGTGAGCCGGTTTGGCCTAGCGGTAAGGCGTTAGGCTGGGAAGCGGAAGGACCTCGGTTCGATACCGCTTCGGCTCTCCTTTCTCTTCAAAAGTCGTGGTCTGTGGACATTGTCTTGTGACTTTGTCCATCACTTCCTACTGAAACTTTAAAATGGCTCTCATCGCTGCCCATCTTAATGCAAAAGTCATTCTGGTGGTGACAGTGTAGTGATAGGTATATATAATCTCCCTCTCCTCCCACCTCCATATCCCCTTTCCCCCCGTTCTCCCCGTCCCTAATAAGCCTTATGGTTTCTGTGGACGTTAAGCACCATGTTTACTTACTTACATTGGTTTTGATGTACCTCTGGTGGTGTTTATGTGCATGCCAAGTGAGAGTTACGGTAGGCGACTATAATACGTACTCACTAAGGTCTTTGTTATTGTTGCATTTATTTGTGGCGTCGTATCGAGCGTTAACCCCTTAACTGCCCCAGTACGTAAATTCCCCGGCCGAAAAGTGCACACACACACACGCCTGCAAACAGTGTATCTGATGGTCCTATAACAAACCTACTTTCAATACTGTGCATTTTTGTAGAAGTCCTTTCACGTGCCCATGCGAAGGGGTGAAAAAGCCTGAATGATTTCAAATCTGGCACTACTATTGGTCGTTTTTCGAGTGACGGTGCGGCAAGCAAGCACGGCAGTGAAAGGGTTAATTAACTTCATTCCTACTGGCTGGTTGGTGTTGCACAGGTGCTCTGGGCCTCGTTCTGTTTCAGAGTGTGGTCATTTCCGACAGGCCTTAGTCTCGAGTTAGAAATACACTCAGCTCTTAAACTATACGATGCAAAATAAACACACACACACACACACACACACACAACACACACACACACACACACACACACACACAACTCGTGTAACAGACGTGTGAGAAAAGACTACGTGCGGGTGTTGTGGTGTGGGATGGGTTCGTGTGTTAGTCTGTGACTTTGACGGTGTCAGTGAATATACGAAAGCTTTGACGCAATTTCTGTTGGTGTGCGTGATGCGGGTATGCCCTGGGAGCTTAAAGGGCGCATGAGGTGTGCAGTGATGTCTATATGACACGTGACCATATTTGTTACGCCGTGCATAGCGCTGAATTGACGATAGAAGCATTCCCAAGACGCACCACAACTCCATCCGCCACACTCACATACAACAGGCGACCCACGCACACAACACCACGCGGCCAGCACGTCACACACACACACACCACACACACACACACACACACGACACACACACACACACACTCACCCACACCACACACCCACACAACACACACACACACACACACACCACACCACACACACACACACACACACTACACACACACAGCACACCACACACACACACCACACACACACACACACACACACAAGCACACACCGTCTCACACACACACACACACACACACACACACACACACACACACACACAAGCACACACGACACAACACACACACACAGCACACACAGGCACATCACGCAGCACACACACACACACACACACCACACACACACACAACACACACACCACACACACACACACCTCACACCCACACACACTACACACACACACTCACACACACAGCACACACACCACACCACACACACACCACACCACACACACACACACCACCCACACACACACACAACACACACACACACTCACACACACACACACCACACACACACAACACACAACCAACACACACACACACACACCACACACACACACACAAGCACACACCGTCACACACACACACACACACACACACACACACACACACACACACACACACACACACACACACACACACACAGGAGGACAAAAAGGGGCAAAAGGTGACAGCAGAAAAAGGTTAGGAACTGCGGGACGGCAAATGTCATTCCATTTTATAACAGGTGGCGGAGCGGATGTCGGCGGTTGATCACTGACCTTGAAACAAGCATTCTGCTGATTCACAGGGCCCGTCACCCCAAGAATTATGGGACTGTGAGGGTTTACGACTTGACTTGGGTGCTTAGAGCTTCGCTTTACTCTGTGTGTGTGTGTGTGTGTGTGTGTGTGTGTGTGTGTGTGTGTGTGTGTGTGTGTGTGTGTGTGTGTGTGGTGTAGTGTAGTGTAGTGTAGTGTAGTGTAGTGTAGTGTAGTGTAGTGTATGTGTGTGTGTGTGTGTGTAGTGTGTGTGTGTGTGTGTGTGTGTATAGTGTAGTGTAGTGTAGTGTAGTGTAGTGTAGTGTAGTGTGTGTGCGTGTGTGTGTGTGTGTGTGGTGTGTGTGTGTGTGTGTGTGTGTGTGTGTGTGTGTGTGTGTGTGCGTTTGTGTGTATGTGTGTGTGTGTGTGTGTGGGGGGGGGGGGGGTACTTTAACTGCATGTGTGTATGCATGCGTGCACCCGTCCGTTAATTACTCAGTTTCGCAAAGGTCGCGTAAAGTGCATATGAATCAACTGCGAAAAAAAGATAACTGTATTTGTAATAGCTGGGCATTCTTTTCCCCTCTCCGATATATCGGGCAGCCTTTTTAGCTTCCCTCTTCGCCCCGCCCCCCCCCCCCCCCCCCAACCCCCCCCCCCCCCCCCCTCTCTCTCTCTCTTCTATTTCTTTCTTCCTTTTTCTCTCTCTGCTAAACATGGAATGCCCGAAGCGAAACAGACCTACAACGATTTATTCATACGGCAGGAACAAGAACAGGTAGAACAGGTTTTCTGAGCTCATCGCCTCTGAATAGGTTCGCAGTGCCTTGCTAGGGCTCTGCCGAAAGAAACCGCTTCGCCCCTACAAATAACTGCTAGCTACAAATAACTGTGTTAAAGAAACGGCCACTGTAGCTTTACACTTGATGTGATAGTGGCGCAGTTTTTAGTGTTTTTTTAATGATTTTATTTATTTATAACCTAAACAAAAAAACAATGTAGGCCAAACACACGAGCGAGAGGGAGAGGGGGGGGGGGATGGGGGGAGATGGAGAGGAGGATGTAATTGTGGTAAATGTTTCACCACTGTAAGCCAAACACGAGAGAGGGAGAAACAGAGGGAGAGGCAGAGACATAGAGACAGAGAGAGAAAACACACACACAACAACAGAGAGACAGAGAGAGAAGGATGTAATTGTGGTGTAGGTTTCCGACACTGTAGGCCAAACATGTAAGAGAGAGAGTGTGTGTGTGAATGTGTGTGTGTGTGTGTGTGTGTGTGTGTGTGTGTGTGTGTGTGTGTGTGTGTGTGTGAGAGAGAGAGAGAGAGAGAGAGAGAGAGAGAGAGAGAGAGAGAGAGAGAGAGAGAGATTGTGGCATATGTTGCAATACTGCAGGCCAAACACTAAGAGAGAAGGTGACAGGGAATGAAAGACAGAGAGAGAGAGAGAGAGAGAGGGGGAGTGGTTGTGGCATATATTTCAATACTG
>JABMCL010002484.1:90000-92500 GCA_018857735.1 Alviniconcha marisindica
TGTACTGCTCGATCCGATGAGGAAGTGTTTGATTCGATCATCAATCAATCGACCGGCGGATTGGTCGATGGAACGACTGAGATCTAAAGCACACTAGCTGGGTGTTTCTATCTTTCGGATTTTGAATCGAGTGTTGTTGTTGGTGGTGGTGATGGTTTTGTTCGTCGTGGTAGTTGTGGTGCGTGTTTTTGTTGCTGTTGTTGTTGTTGTTGGATTTGGAACCGAGTGTTGTTACTATTGGTGGTGGTGGTTTTGTTCGTCGTGGTAGTTGTGGTGAGCGTTTTTGTTGTTGTTGTTGTTGTTGTCTGTTCGTTTGTTTTGTTTTGTCTTGTTGATTTGTTTCCATTTAAAATTTGTGCTCACTCCCTTCTTTGTCTTTTCTTCTTTTGTCCTGCTGACATTCAAGCTCCAAATTATTCAGAGCTGTTCACACAGCTCCTGAGCTCTGAATTTACTTTCACTTTCTTCCTTCCTTTTCCATACCTCGCTCTGGGGTGACCTAGCAAGGCTGACAGACGTTAAAATCCAGTTATTAACTAACTAACGAACTCTTTTACACTGCTGCACTGCTCGATCCGATGAGGAGGTGTTTGGTTCGATCATCAATCAATCGACCGGCGGAATGGTCACTGGAACGACTGAACGCTAACAGAATTGGTTCACTGGTCGGGTTCAAAACCTTTAACGACCGACAATCACCACAAGACTGTGTGTGTCTATGTATGTACTTACCGTACATGTGGTTAACTGTTCAGTGAAACAACTTCACGAGTAGCGAAAATCGCCCTCGCAAGGGCAGTTAACCTGGATGACGGCAGGACCGGGCCGGTATACATTCCGTCCTCCGTTGCTTGTCGATGGTCGGCTATTAATCCAAGGTTAGAGCGCTCAAGCATAAATAGACGCGTTTTATAGGCTCGCAAATGGACCGTACCCCCCCCCCCCCCCCCACCCCACCCCCTTCCTTCCCCCATTCTTTCCATTTTCCTTTTGTCCAAACCACCCCCTCCCCCTACCCCCCTTTCTAAATCCCCCGTCTTCAACGGGCAGGTCGATTAGACTATCGACGGAAAACTGTGTCTATCTATCTGTCTATTTAGATAGAGAAAGAACGTAGAACAACAGTCCAAGCATGTCCTGGTTCTATATCTATCTATTTAGGTAGAGTGAGAACGTAGAACAACATTCCAAGCATGTCCTGGTTCTATATCTATCTATTTAGTTAAAGAGAGAACGTAGACCAACAGTCCAAGCATGTCCTGGTTCTATATCTATCTATTTAGATAGAGAACGTAGAACAACAGTCCAAGCATGTCCTGCTTCTAAAGACATTTTTAATCCAAATTTTCGCTCTTGAGAGCTTTGTCAAGGCCTGCCCGGTCGGCTGGAGTCCTACGATAGCCTATATACGAATAGATAGATAGATAGATAGATAGATAGATAGATAGATAGATAGATAGATAGACCCGGAAAGGGGCTTATGCTCCCAAGTAGGTTTTTGTGTGAAGGAAATAGTCTTCTTCTTCTTCTTCCTCTGTCTTTTTCTTTATCAGTGTGCGAACAGCTTTTAAAGGGTATCGTTTTCCCACTGGCTGTAAAATCACACAACGTAGGCTACTAGATCTAGTTTGTCAACAACAACAACAACAAAAAGAAAAAGAAGAAGAAGAGAAAAAAGAAAAGAAAAAAGGAGCGCGCTGCTCCCTAGTGCAGCTAGATCTAGTTCACAGTTTTTCCCGCTTTGTTGGCGTGCTTTCATGTTATATATATATATATATATATATATATATATATAGAGAGAGAGAGAGAGAGAGAGAGAGAGAGAGAGAGAGAGAGAGAGAGAGAGAGAGAGAGAGAGAGAGAGAGAGAGAAGGGGCGGGCAGTCATTCGTTATATATATATAGAGAGAGAGAGAGAGAGAGAGAGAGGAGAGAGAGAGAGAGAGAGAGAGAGAGAGAGAGAGGGAGAGAGAGAGAGAGGGGAGAGAGAGAGAGAGAAGGGGGGGGGGGCACAGACAAACAGACAGACAGAGAGAACTACTCCCTTCATAAAGTTTTTCGAGTTCCAGTTCCAGTTGGAGTTAAAAGACGCTTTCAAGACTAAATTTGTACTATTAACAGACAACCCTCGCGAGAACCCCACGCTCAGTCACGCTGGAGCACCTCTCAGCATCCTACAGCCACAACATCCAAGCTCCTCGGACAAAAGCGCGTGCCTTCTATAGATGTATGTATTTTGTCGGATTTAACGGCGACACATTGCTATTCGCAATGAAAAACTCACGACCCACTGTGATGTCCCCACCACACAATAGAAGGCCGTGTGAATAACACGTCTTTCCGTCGTGCGCTTAATCGACCAGCACAGGGGTTCGCCGTTCGTTTACAACCCTATAAAAATGGGCCCATTTGTGTTTGAGAGCCACAGCGTTTGATTTACAGTCCAGACGCTACCTATAGGCAAAATAAGTCACGTGAAGTGAGCACGGGTGCTGAGACAG
>JABMCL010002484.1:97500-117500 GCA_018857735.1 Alviniconcha marisindica
CAGTCAAATATCCAAAGGCAAAACACTGTGACAAAAATAGATTACGCTTCACTGAAATACACAGAAAACAGACGCAGAAACAAGCGGAGATATTCACTGGCAGAATATATAAACACGAAACCCTAGGCTTAACGCCGTGACCAAAATAGTGGAAGTTCTCCCGAAAGAGAAAACAGACGCAGAAACGGAGTTATTCAGGGAAAGCAATAACATAATCTGTGACAAGCACAGAAAACAAAGCAACAGATGAAGAAGGTATTATACTATAAATTTAATTGTTACTCTTGCTAACAATAAAAGAGACGCAGAAAAAGGCGGATATATATAAATCACTTGAAAGATAAGCAAGAAGGATTTTCTAAACACACACACACACACACACACAAACAAACAAACAACAACAAGAACAACAACAACAAACAAACAAACAAACAAAAAAGCAGCATAATCACCTTCTTCCCCTTTGTGTCGGCGTGCCACCCTGTCCACCGTCTCCCACGTGATGTCCTGCGTCACTTCCTGCCCGATGCTCTTGCTCCGCTGCTCCTGCTGCTTCAGCTCCTCTTCCAGCGACTTGTAGATGTCCGGGTCGCTCTGGTACAGCGGGTTGTCCTTGCCCAGGTGGAAGCCGGTGTCGAAGACGTTCATGTTGTGCAGGAAGTCGTCCTGGTCCCGCGAGTCGTCCAGGCGGTTCCGGATGAGGATCTTCCCGCGCAGCACTCGCAGATCCTTCTCCTCCTTCTCCCGCTCCGCCGCCGCCGCCGTCGTCGGCTGGGCCGCCTCCGGCATGATGTGGCTCGTCTCCTGGACCATCTCGTACGTCCTCTCCTCGTAGACCTCTCGCCGGTAGGCGTCCGCGGGGTCGTCGACGGCGTTCTCGAGGGGGGCTGCCCACGAGGCTGCCGCTCTCGCTGGGCTCGCGTGCGGGTCACCGGCGAGGCGCCCTCGGAAGGGAGAGTCGCTGAAGGGGGTCGGGGTGGGCGACATCACCCGGAACTGCCGCTCCGAGGCGAAGGTTTGCGAGCTGGAGCGCTGGAGGGCGGGAGGCCCCCGGGGGCTCGCGGCCTCGTGCTTCGCGTCGCGGATGTTGTCCAGGCTGTTGAAGACGACGTAGCTCTTGGCCCGCTGCTGGTGCTGCAGCGGCGCCATCGCCGGGGCGTTGCTGCCGTTGTAGTAGTAGCTGCTGCTGTCGCTGGGGCGGTGCATGTCCGTGCTGATGACGTTGCGGTTGATGTCGATCGTCGTCTTGTGCCATTCTCCCGGTCGAGACAGGCTCGGCGGTTGCTGCTGCGGCTGCGAAACAGAAGGAGGAGGCGAGGCGACCCTAGGCCTAATTTCCCTCAACGTGACCCTTTCCTCCTCCACCTCCCCCTCCCGCCTCGAGAAAGCCACGTCGGAGGGGCGCAGGTTGCTACTGACGACGTACCGCCTACCTTCCCGCGGTGACGGGGAGTTGTCGTAAGCAGGGGAGACGGGGCGGTGTTGCTGCTGCTGCTGCTGCTGCTGATGGCGAGAGGGAAGGAAGGAGTGGGCTGAAGTGTTGACAGTGTACATCTTGCCGCCCAAGGAGCTGCGCTCAGGGTCTGACTCGTACCCGGACACGGGAGAGGGGAAACTGGTCTGCTCGTGCCTCGTCGTCGACGTCGTCGTCGCCGTCACCGCGTCGGCTGCGTACACACCACCACCACGGGAAGACACCACCGTGTCCGCTCTCGCTGCTGCCGCCGTCGCGCGTGCCTGCTGCGTTTGTCTCCCGGCTGCGTCGCTGGTAGCTTCGTCGGAAGACTTGACGTTGACCACGCGGTACTGCGCGCCTTCCGTTTCAGTGTGGTGCGTGGTGGGAGCCGCGCCTTTCTGGTTGACCTGCACGGTGATGACGGTGCGGTGCCGCTCCCCGGGGCCGGGGGGCTGCTGGAGGGGGGACATTGAGGGCAGGATGGGGGTGCTGCGTCTGTGAGCAGACTTCGGCGACGACAGCCCCCTAGCATCAAAGGAGCGGGGCGTGGTCCTCCGCGTCACGGCTCTGATCTCGCAGCTCCTTCTGTAGCTCTCCTCATCCGTCACGTAGCCTTTCTCGGTCGGCGAAGTGTGGACCACTTTAAAAGGCCGGCGGCTGCTGCCGTCGTTGTTGCTGTTGTTGTTCTCGTCCTCTCCGCCGCCCTTCGCTGACCACGTCGACCGGGGGCGGTGGGCCCCGTACGGCTCCAAATCCCGGGGCAGGTCTTCGGATGACGTCACTCTGGTCACGCGGTACACGCTGCCCCGCTCGTCGCTGTCACGTGACGCTTCCCGTTGCCGTTCCCATGATGCCTGGCGCTGGACCTTGGACACGCGGTAGTCGCGGGAGGGGGACGGGGACGGGGAGCGGGGGCGGAGGGAGAAGCGGGCGTCGCCTCGGAGGGACCCCGTGGAGTTGGACCTCCTCTTGGAGCTGGTCACCTCCACCCGGCTCACCGTCCGGTACCGCTTCCCGCCGTCCACCCCGGAGTCGTCGCCGTCCGAGTCGTCGCTGGACAGGGAGCGCCGGGTTCGAGCCTTCGCCTGGTCGCCGTGGCCGCTCCGGACCACCCGGTACACCTTGCCCCCTCCCTCCACCTCCTCCAGCTCCTTCTCATTCCCCTGCGGCAGAGTGGTCAGCGTCTCGCCCCACAGGTCAGGCTCGCTGCGGCTGAACCCGTCCACCCGCCACACGTCCGCCGCCCTGTTCCTCTGCCTGAAGAGCGCTTCGTGGGAGCGGTTCAGCTCCCGCTGCTGGTAGTCGGCGGTGACGCGCGTCTGCTTGTCCAGGGTGCGGTACACGACGCCCTGCTGCGGGCGGGGTGGGGGGCTAGCCGGGGACGCGGCGGCCGAGGAGGACGACATGGACGTGTCCGCCCCAGCCCCAGCCCCAGCGCGGACGATCCTGTACAGGTGCTCGTCCGTGGGCGACTGGTCTCCCGCCGAGGTCGCTTTCGACGTCTGCGACCCGTACTGGCTGTCGTTGTCCCCGAACGACGTGTTGACGTTGACGTTGCTGATGACCGTCACCCGGGACTGCGCCGCCGCCGACGAGGAGGAGGGGGAGGAAGCGGGAAGAGGCTTCTCGTAGTAGCCGGGGCCGCTGTCGTAAACTCTCCCTCCTTCGAAAACCTGCCTGGAGCTGCTCTTCAACGCAGAAGAGGAGCTGGTGGTGTCGGCGGCGGCGGTGTAAGACCTGTCCAGCTTGTCGCTGTCGGTCCTGGTGAGGTTGACGACCCTGTACTGGGCCCGCCCGCCTCTCCGCTCGTCTCCCTCCGATGACAGGCTGGAATCGCTGGCTTTCCTCCCCAGCCTGGTCAGCCCCACGCGCCCTGCTGACGCTGACCCGTACGAGCGCTCCTGCTCTCTGGACTGACCCAGCACGGAGCTCCTGTCCAGCGTCGCCTGGGAGACGTAGGAGGTGTGGCCTCCAAAGCTTCCCTCCGACCCGTACGCGGCGTCGGACGCCAGGTTGGATGATGCGAGGAACGGCTGTTGCTGAGGAGGAGGAGGAGGAGGAGGGGAGAAGGGAGGCTGAGAGGGGAGGGGGAGGGTGAAGGAGGAGGTGTCGTTAAGGATCATCGGGGTGATGTCGCTCGTGGTGCTGGTGTTGTTGAGGCGGGCGAGGGGAACCGGAAGCACGGGCACGGCGTTGCGGGGGATGTTGATCTGCAGCTCCGACTGCTCCTCCACCACCGCCCTCGACGTGGTCGACACCGTCAGTGACTGTTGCTGGTTCCCCGTGGCGGCTGCCGGCGGCGACGACTCGTACTGCTGCTGTTGTTGTTGTTGGTGGTGGTGGTGTTGGCTGTAGTGCTGGGGAGCTCCGTACATCGGCGTTAAGCCCGTGTGGTGCAGCTGCTGGCCGGTGCTATAACTCCCCGGTCCGTAGTTGCCGCTGCCGATGGTCAGGAGACTGACGTTGTTCTCGTTCCTCTGCGCGCTGTCCCCGGCCGCCGATGTGGCGGAGTGAGGCTGCACCCCTACGTTTCCGGCCACCACCTCGAACCCGGAGCTCTGTTCCAGAGAACCGAGCGAGAGCTCGCGCTGGCCGCCACCCCTCACGCTCACAGTGGACTCGTCCCGCAGCGGTTCGCCACCGTGCACGGCCCTGGCCGTGGACCCGTCCGTGAGGAAGGCCGCGATGACCTCCTTGGCCTTGTGCATGTCAACTTGCTCCGTGTCCACCGTGACGCTGTCGTTGGAGCTCAGGCCCTGGAAGTCGAAGCTGGCCGCGCCGGACGTCGACGAGTCGTCGGCGGTTCTGGCGAAGGCCGTCGTCGCCGACGTGGTGGTCGTCGCCTCGGGCTGGTCCGTGATGTCCTCCATGACGTACACGTCTCCCCGGGAGTCGCGGTAGACGTACACGTCGCCGGCGTTCTCCTCCATGCCTCGCGAGGAAGGGAGGGTCCTCCCTGAGGCGGAGGCGAAGGTGGAGGATGACGAGGATGAGGATGACGCGGAGGTTGCAGAAGACAAGACGCTGCTTAGCTGGGAGCCCGACGCCGTCTGGCGTTTGATGGTGAAGGAATGTCGCTTGCCTACGAGCGCCGTCATCTTGTCGTCTTCTTCTTTCTTCTCCTCGTCGTCGTCTTCTTTCTTCTCCTCGTCGTCGTTGCTTTCGTCCTGTTTCGTGTCGTCGTTGTGTCTCTTTGTGTCGTTGCTGTTGTCTCTCTCTCTGTCGTCGTCTTTGTCTTCTTCTTTTTCTTCTTCGTTGTCTTTGTTCGTGACTTCGCCTTCCTGTTGGCTTGTTACCGCTTTGTCCTCGTCAACAGGGACGTAAGCAGGTAATGACTCGGAGGTTTCAGCAGCTGTTGTTGTTGTTGTTGTTTCTGTGGTGGGCAATGCTGCTGACGACGCTGTACGCGTAGCTGCTGTTTCAAAAGTCTCGGTCTCGCCATCTTTCGTGACAACAATATTCCGTTCGACGGTGGTGGGCTTTCCCACCGTCACCTCCTCCTTACCACCACCCTCACTCGCCTCTCCGTCATGAATCGGACCAAGATCGGGCGGAGATTCAGAAGCGGAAACCTCCAAACTTGTCCTGTTGTTGTTGTTGTTGTTGTTGTTGCTCCCTTTGAAGTCGTCCGCGTACAGTCGCTTGGCTCTCTGCACAGTCTCGGTCTTGAAGCCCTCTGTCTCCAGCTGAATGTTGTCCAGAATGGACAGAAAGTCTTCAGAGCCACCAGCCCTTGGGTCTTGCTGCTGCTGCTGCTGCTGCTGCTGTCGACTCTCAGTGCTGACAGAATAAGTGGTCGCAACGGGTGTGGATTGTTCGGCGGTGAATTCGGTCGCGTCGGCTAAGCGCGTGTCGAATGGCGCCTGGCTGAGAGTTAGCGGGTCCCTGTGCCTCGCTGTGACTGTCGTACTTCCTGTCACGTCTCGCGCAACACTACGAGTAATGATGCTGTCTTCGCCAAACACCCCTAGCCCTGGGCGTGAGGCGGTGGGCGAGGCGGCCGTGGCAAACTCGCGAGCGTCTCTTCCAGTTGGCCCGCTGCAGCCCGCCCCTCGCTCCCGCCTGTGTCATCATCGTCACTGCGGTCGTTAGGCCAGAAAATCGTCGCGGGACCTTCCCCCTCTCCGTTTGTAGCCAAACCGCTTTCCCCTCCTCCTCCTCCTTCTTCTTCTTCTCTTCCTCCTCCTACTCCCCCTTCTCTTCCTCCCCCCTCCATCGTTAATTCAGCCTCAGCCTCCTCCTTCTCCCTCCAGGACCGCCCCCCTCCTCCTCCTCCCCTCGCTGTGACCTTAGCAGTCACGGGGGGACACTCGCCCTCGGCGTAATGAGCATCAATCACTCCTTGTCCGTCGCCTAGCACTGGGGTCTCCTGGTGCGCCGCGCGAGTTGGCTCGCTGCCGTCATCGCGTAGGGGGGCCGGGTTCGAATCCCTTCCGAAGGAACCGGTTGTAACGGTGAAGCGCTGGCAGGTGGCGGCTGGCCTCTCGGCGCTCCCTCCGGACTGGAATGCTGGGTCGGAATCGGCGAAGGAGGGGGCGACGAGGTTCCCGGCATTTCTGCTGTCGGGCGGCTTATCTCCCCCCTCTCCCGTCTCGCTCTCTGAACTTGAAGAACGTGTTTTGGAGGCGGCGGCGGCGCCGGAGAATAAAGTTGCGGTTGTTGTTGGCGTCGTTGACATATTACTCCCCCCACTGCCGGCTGGGCCCCCTTCCGTATAAAGTGCGCCGCTGTCGTTAGGCTTTTCCCATGCAGGGCCTTGCGCGTCGAGAGAGGAGGCGGCGACGAAGCCGTCCCCATTCACAGACGCCGACGGTCTGGGGTCTAAAGAATCGAAATAAGTAGTATGCACGGAATTGTTCGAAATAAAGGGCGCGTTTTGAGCCTCGCTGCTTTCAACCGTGCTGGTGTTGCGGCGGGGGCCCGGTGCACCGGTTTTTTTGTCCCCCTCGCCAACGCTCGCCCCGGAGAGGTCGTGAAGTGGAGGGGTCTCGAACACAAAGCCACCGCCGCTGCTGCTTCTCTTTGCTTTCGCCGCGGCATCGTTCTCGCTGCTCGTCGTGTTGTGAGAGGACGTCTTCCCTTCCTCCCAGTTGTCGTCGTAGTTGGCGGAGCGAGGGGTAGAGAGGGGAGAGGTGGGGGAAGAGGGGGAAGGGGAGGAGGAGGCGAAACCGGGGCTGTTGATTCTCTCCGCTTTTTCCAGGTCGTACTCGTTGTCCGAGGAGGTGGTGGTGTAGCCGCTGCCGCTGTCGTCGATGGAGCTGTCGCCGACCTCGCCGCCGGAGCGAGCGGCTTTCATTCGGCGTTTGCCGTGTTTGGTCAGCAGCAGTTCCAGCCCCTCGTCGCTCTGCTTCCTGAAGATCTCTCGCAGCTCCTCCACGTGGCCGGGCTTGATCTGCCTCCGCACCGTCTTCACGCTCCCTTCGTACTTCGTCACTTGCGTCGGCGTGATCTTGCGCTTGGCCTGCTTGCCTCCCTTCGTCTTCTTCTTCAGCGCGCGGAGTCGCTCCGCGTCGGCTTCGGAGGAAGTGACGTGGGCGTCAGCGTTAGCGGTTCCTTGCGTGTTCATTTTCGCCGGAGGCTCCGTGGCAGCGGTCGAGTCGAAGGAAGTGGACGAAGGGAAGCTTGGCTCGTTGAGGTTCAAGGCGGCGGTGGCGGTAAAAACTGTCTGCTCGTTGTTGGTGCAGCCGCTGCTGTTGAAATTGGACTTCGACGGAGAAGAAGTAGCAGTAGTAGTAGCAGGGATTTCGTCTTTGCTGTAAGAGTCCTGTTGGGAAAACAGACTCGTTGTTGCTGCTGCTGCTGCTGCTGGTGCTGGTGGTGGGGCGGGGCTGAAAGGGCCTGGGGTGACGGGTGCGGAGGAGTGGGACGCCAGGGCGCTGTCCAGGTAATCCAACACGACGTCCGTGGACGTGCTGGTGGTCTGCCGGCCTTCCGGCTGCTCCGGTTCCGACCCGGACAATTCCGGGTGGGGGGAGGAGGAGGAGGATCGGCGGGTGGCTGGGAACATGGGCGAGGTGGCGGCGGAGATACGGGTGGACCTCAGGCCGGGGGAGAGGGAGGGGGAGTAGGCGGGGGGCGGAGGGAAGTGGATGACGGGGGCAGCGGCGGCCGGCGCAGCGCTGTCCGTCTCGTCCTCGCTCTCGCGTTCCACCCTGGCTGGAAAGACCGTTTCCGTAACCGTCGCTCCACCCGTCGTGGCCTCTCCTTTCTCTGTGGATATGGTGGTAGTGGTAGTGGTGGTGGTGGTGATGCTCGCCTTGGACTCGCCCGTCGCCGTCGTCATCATCGTCGTTGTCGTCTCCGTAGACAGCCCCGAGACACTGACAGGCTTCCGCCCTTCTTCCAAATGATCGTGAGGCAACACGTCCGGAAGGGAAGACAGGAAATCCAGGTCGCACCCTCCTTTATCCAGCACCGACTCCTCTCGTTTCGGCGGTGGTGGTGACGACGACGACAGCGTCGACGAGGCCAACGACGGAGGTCCAGAGAGAGGAGGAGGGGAAGGGAAAGACTCTGAAGGCGAAGATGGAGGCTGGGGAGAGGACAGATTCCTAGTAGGGGAAGGGGGCGGCGGCGGGGACGCTGGGTCCGGAAGACTGCTGTCGTGGCCGTTGCTCAAACGCGGGGTAGGTGGAGGGGTGGGCAGCGGGAAGGCTGAGAGCTGGGACGGCGGTCTGGGCTGAAACAACGGCGGCAAGCTCTTCTTCTCCGTCTCCGCCTCTTCCTTGCCTGGAGGTGGTGTTAGTGGTGGTGGCGGTGGTAGTGGCAGAGGCGGTGAGGATGGCGGGGATGGTGACGACGGGTCCTCGAGGGGGGCAGGGGGCGTTGGAGGAGGGGAGGAGCAGGAGGAGGAGGGGGGGGAAGTGGAGGAAGCCATCGAGTGACGCTGCAGGACCGGAGTGGACGAACCCTGGATCGTGTGGAAGGAAGGCCGGTGCTTGGCCGGCCCGTCGCTCCCGGCTCTCGCCTTCTTCCCGGACGACCTCCTGGGGGAGGGGGAGGAGGACGTGTAGGACATCTGCAGGACACCGTGACCCGTGCTGCTCCTCTTGTCGCCCTCCTGGCTGTCCTCGCCGCCTTTCCGTCTCAGAGATCGCTCGCTGGTGTCGGAATCCTGCCTCGCGAAACTTCCCTGCCTGCTAGAGACGCGCCTGGTGCCTTCTCGTGGAGACGACACGTTGGAATCACTAGGGCCGGCGTTTCGCTCTGAGGAGGGCGTCGGAGGCCTCGAGCCGCTCCGGAAAGCGTTCTTCTCGGAGGACGCCGAAGACGGCCTGGAGTCGGTTTTCACGGAAGCGCTTCTTCGCTCGGAATGCGAAGACGAGGGCCGCGAGCCGGTGACGGAAGCGGTCCTCTCCGAATAAGCGGACGAGGGTCTGGAGCTGCTGACGACCTCGCTTCTCGCCCAAGCGCCGCTGGTCACTGCCTGAGGTCTCTGCGACGTGTTGTAACCACCACCACCAGGCTTCCATTTCCTCCTCAGGACCACATCATTGGCGTTGCTAGGGGCCCTCTCCACCTCCACGGACGAGGCCTCGGCTCCAACGTCTTTCTCTAGCTTAGCAGCAGCAGGAGTAGTAGTAGTAGTAGTAGTAGCAGTCTTAGACCCCGTTGAGGACCGCTGCTGCGAGTCCTGAGAGCTGAGTCTTCGGATCTTCCTCTCCACGTTGCCCCGGTCCAGGTCCTTCTCCCCATCTCTCTTGATGATGATGATGTCGCTGTGGCGTTTGACGTTGACGCTGGCGTCGCTGACGTTGACGACGCCTCGGTCTTTCAGGATCTTGCTGGGTATCCGGGGCAGGGTCATGGAGGAGGAGCGGGTAAGACCGTTGCTGGTGCCGTTGGCGTTGACGTTGCTGCTGCTGCTGATGTTGTGGGCAGAGGCCTTGAAGCTGCCGCTGCGGTCGCTCTTGAGGGAGTTGAGGCTGGACTGGCTGCTGGACAAGGAGGACCTGCAACACGGGAGGCGACGTGACGTGTGTGTGGTGACAACGTCAAAGACAAGCATCAAGTAAATGGAGTTGGTTAATCGCTAGTTCATGGATTTTCAGCTTCCTGTCAATCGCACAGTGTTACCTCAGAACTGTCAAAAAGAGAAGGAGAAGGAGGGGTGAGTGGGTTGGTAAGGGGGGGGGAGGGGGATAGGGGGGGTTAGGGGGATTTTTCTTCAACGCTCTTAAATTGTTGGAGGATTTGTGTGTGTGTGTGTGTGTGTGTGTGTGTGTGTGTGTGTGTGTGTGTGTGTGTGTGTGTGTGTGTGTGTGTGTGTGTGTGTGTGCTGTTCATCGTGGTTGATCAAGAAAATGATGAGGCCGAGTGTTTAGTGTGCACAACACAATCGCCGTTGGATATTCGTGTTAAACTGCTCCTTAAAGCCCGTTCTTAACTGGGCGAATGTTTGTTCGCCGAACATACTTCGGACAGTTCGACGAACTATGATTCGTTTCTTAATTGAGCTTTTAGTTCGCCGAACGTAGTTCGGACAGTTCAACGAACTTTACTTCGTTCTCAACTGTCTTGTAATGAGATGCAAGCTTCGGCCCGAACATGCGGCAGACGCGCAGCAGACAGCATGATCGAAAATGTAGGCTAAAGTCAAGTCAAGTCAATATACTTTAATAATCCCTCACAGGGTAATTCAACTCACTAATATCTCATTCTGGGTCCCCGAGACAAGGCTGCGCTTCCCACAAGTCAACAAATAAAGAAATTCCCTCCGAAGCGAGTGAACAACCTAGCGACACCGTCATCCATTTTTATTTTTATTTCTTCCTCATCCACAGGAGAGCTCTGCTCTCAGCCAGTCAGAGGCTACGTTCGTCGAATAGGGCGAATGTTCCCAGAACATGCTGAGTGAAGCTTTTTGGACCCCGAATATAGCTTCGTCGCAGTTCGACGAATACTCCCAACTAGGTTCGCGAAGCAAAAGTTCGCCCAATTAAGAACCAACTAGGTTCCCCGAATACTCCCAACTAGGTTCGCGAACAAACATTCGCCCAATTAAGAACGGGCTTAAGACCAAGGAGTAAAGAATATTTTGGAAAAAGTAAGTTCTTTGCTCAATGGCCCTACGTGAGCCATTTCACGTTCAGCATGCGAGCAAACCTGTATTTTCACAAGAACGAAAAAGCACACACACACACACACACACACACACACACACACACACACACACACACACACACACACACACACACATATTCGCGCGCACACGCACACACACATACACATCCACACTCGCACACGCATATATATACACACACAACACACACACACACACACACACACACACACACACACACACACACATTCGCGCACGCACGCACACACACATACACATACACGCACGCACGCACACATACACACACGCACACACCACCACACACACACACACACACACACACACACACACACACACACACACACACACACACAGGCACGCACGAAAGCAAGCAAGCGCGCACACACACAGGCACACACACAGGCACGCACGAAAGCGCGCGCGCGCGCGCGCACACACACACACACACACACACACAAACACACAAACACACAATAAAACACTGATTGATTGATGATTGACTGATTGAGGACTAACCTGAGAAAGGCAGCCTGTCTCTGCCTGACGAAAGAACCAGATCTGTTGCCAGAGAAGATGAGGTTGGGCTGCTTGTCTGAATCCAGACCCGTCAACCTCTCCATGGAGCGCGTGCCGTGCACGCTGTCACGAAGGTCGCGCATGAGCGCTGGGGGCAACGCCGCATGCGCATTGACACCGGAAGTGTTGGAAGCCATCTTCACTTCGAGGCTCGGCGGATGACGAAAGGAATCTTGGAAATCAGATCACTGTCGCGTTTTTTTTTGCATTTTTTTTTTCTTTTTGCTTTTTGTTCATCGTTGGAAATTATGGATGTAGACACCGTTTATCGAAAGTCGAGGTTTGGAACGTTGATAATCCATCCATTTCGATACCTTAACTGTCGTGAGAGATCATGGGATGGCTGCTGGGTGAAGCTTGGCCAAGCGAGAGTGCTGACGTCAGGGATGGTCAGGGATGGTCTTCTCTGTTGTCAATCACATCCTGCAAAATACAAAAAAGGACAGACGTTGTAAACGGGGCTGTCTCTGGATGGATTGTTCGTAACACAGCAACTATATTCTCTAACACCAAAAAGGACAGACTTTGTAAACGCGGCTGTCTCTGGATGGATTGTTCGTAACACAGCAACTATATTCTCTAATACAAAAAAAGGACAGGCTTTGTAAACGGGGCTGTCTCTGGATGGATTGTTCGTAACACAGCAACTATATTCTCTAATACAAAAAGGACAGGCTTTGTAAACGGGGCTGTCTCTGGATGGATTGTTCGTAACACAACAACTATATTCTCTAATACAAAAAAGGACAGGCTTTGTAAACGGGTCTGTCTCTGGATGGACTGTTCGTAACACAGCAACTACATCTCTAATACAAAAAGGACAGACTTTGTAAACGGGGCTGTGGAGTGTCTCTGGATGGATTGTTCGTATCACAGCAACTATCATCTCTAATACAAAAAAGGACAGGCTTTGTAAACGGGGCTGTCTCTGGGTGGATTGTTCGTAACATAGAAACTACCATCTCTAATACAAAAAATGGACAGGCTTTGTAAACGGGGCTGTCTCTGGGTGGATTGTTCGTAACACAGCAACTTTATTCTCTAATACAAAAAAGGACAGGCTTTGTAAACGGGGCTGTCTCTGGGTGGATTGTTCGTAACATAGAAACTACCATCTCTAATACAAAAAAAAAAGACAAAAAAGACAGGCTTTGTAAACGGGGCTGTGTCTGGATGGATTGTTCGTAACACACGAACTATCATCTCTAATACAAAAATTAAAAAAAAATTAAAAAGAAGAAGAAAAAGACAAAAAAGACAGACTTTGTAAACGGGGCTGTCTCTGGATAGATTGTTCGTAACACAACAACTATATTCTCTAATACAAAAAAAGGACAGACGTTGTAAACGGGGCTGTCTCTGGATGGACTGTTCGTAACACAGCAACTATCATCTCTATCTCGCACGGCTGAAACAACTCCTGGTTATTCCATTTCATTTATTTATTTCAAATTATTTCATCTCACTGATTCTCCCATTGCACCCCCTTACGTCCTCAGTGTTCAAGTTCAGTGTTGCTTCACGTCCAAAGAGACCATAAGGACTCTTAGGAACGTGAAAGCCCAGGACGGCCGCCTCGACTTTCACACAGCTCCAGAGCTCTGTAGTGGATTACTTCTTCTTCTTCAAGTGCTGCTTTACGTCCAGAGAGGCCATAAGGATTATTAAGGACGGGGAGCCCAGGACGGCCACCTCGACTTTCACACAGCTCCTGAACTCTGAGTTCTCAGTGTGAAACTTAAACTGTTATACAAATTGTTTGGTCGCCTACAGTGAAAAAGAAGACTCCTGCTGGGGTCACCGAGGACGACATTTTTGTGTTTCGATCGTTCACTGGGATTAAGGTTTAGGTTCGTTTTTGTTTAACGCCACGTTGTGTCCGAAGAGATACAGGCTGCGACAGAGATCCCAAGAGGTTTGGGGGGGGGGGGGGGGGGGGGGGGGGGGGGGAGGGGGAGGAGGAACAGTACCTGAGGCTACACTGTCACAACAAGAGTGCTTTTGCATTACGATGGGCAGCGGTGAGAGCTATTTTAATATTTCATTAATTGTAAAGAGAGAAACCATCGTTATTTACTTAATATTAATCATCATCATCATCATCATAGCGGTCATTTCTGTAGCGCCGTGTCTCATCGGCAAGTGTGAGCACACCGCGCTTTACAAGATCAACAGAAAGTGATACATCGAAACCTAAAAAATAATTAATTCTATAGTCAAAATATTGTATTCCTCGCACACCACACCCGCACCCGCACACACACACACACCCGCACACATACCACACACACACACACACACACACACACACACACACACACACACACACACACACACACACACACACACGCGCGCGCACACACACACGCACGCACGCACGCACGTACGCACGCACGTACGCACGCACGTACGCAAGCACACACGCACGCACACACACAGGAGCACAGAAGGAAGGTAAAGAGGAGGGAAGAAGGGCAAGGTGGGGGGGTGGGGGGAGGGGGGGTTAAGGCAAGTAAGAAGACTGAATCTGAAATCACTTGCTGGGGTATTGTTTGTAGAGGTGAGTTTTTCAACTCAGTTTTGAAGGCATGAAAGGACTGCATGTGACAGAAACGCCACTTCAGAAATTGTTGCGTATAATTATTACCTTTTCCTTTCTTTCTTTTTTCTTCTTCTACTAGTTCCAGTTCAAAAGTTCTAATGTTCCTCTCCCAATCATCATTACTATTATCATACGCCCTGATAATCAGTCCCATAGCTGGGTCAGGTCAGAGCAAATTTTCCCCATGAAAGAAGTTCACCATCGTTCCGGACGGCAATGCAACCACTGTTGCATCATTGTGCGTTCCATCATTCCTGCCCCGAACTGTCTATAGCGCCACTGTACATAGATAAATAGCCCCGTCATGCCTGTCTACTGTCGTTTACAGAGCTCAGGAGCTGTGTGAAAGTCGAGGTGGCCAACCGGGGCTCCCCGTCCTTAATAGCCCTCATGCTCTCTGTGGACGTAAAGCAACACTGAACGAACAGAACTGCTTCTGAGCTCAGGAGCTGTGTCAAAGTCGAGGTGGCCGTCCGGGGCTCCCCGTCCTTAATAGCCCTCATGCTCTCTGTGGACGTAAAGCAACACTGAACGAACAGAACTGCTTCAGAGCTCGGGAGCTGTGTGAAAGTGGAGGTGGCCGTCCTGGGCTCCCCCCGTCCCTAACAGTCCGTACGGCGTCTGTGGACGTGCGGCAACACTGAACTCGACCGCTGTTGTCGCGATGCGGCGTTTCCTGTTTACGGTCGTGTACGTGTCTGTCTGTCTGTCTGTTCCTCTGCGGGACAAAGGTGGATCAGGTTCAGAGGAGAACGACTAAACACGCAGGGCTACCGGGGAGAAAGAGAGAGCGAGAAAGAAGGTGGGTGGGTGGGGGGGGGGGGGGGAGACAGACAGAGACAGAGACAGGCAGAGACAGAGACAGAACGAGACAGAGACAGAAAGAGACAGAGAGAGAGAGACAGAAACACACACACACAGTGAGAGACAGAGAGACAGGCAGAGAGAGATAGAGACAGAAAGAGACAGACAGAGACAGCGAGAGAGAGAGAGGGAGGAGAGATGGAGGGAGGCAGGGAGGGAGGGGGGTGAGAGACAGAGACAGTGACAGACAGAGACTGAGAGAGAGTTGTGTGCGTGCGTGCGTGCGTGCGTGCGTGCGTGCGTGCGTGCGTGCGCGCGTGTGTGTGTGTGTGTGTGTGTGTGCGTGTGTGGTACAGGGCCTCTACAGCTACAGCAAGGGTTTTGAAAGGACAAGCGAGGCTGGACCAGACTGACCGCTGTGAATTGTGAATTAAAGTACTCAGCCCCGTCCTGCCTTGGGGCACAGTCAGTCAGCTACTGCAACGACGGGTTCTACAGGTCACGCAGAGTCGAGCGAGATTCCAAACTGATGCGGTCCGTCCCGACCGATCGTTACTCTCAACACGAAATTGTTGGAATACCATCGTGAGAAACGACAACAATCATCGTTGTTGTTTTGCCTGGGTTATCCTCATTATCAACAGCGGCAGCCTCATGGTCATCAGCTTGCTTCATCGACATCGTCACCATCACCATCGTTATCCTCATCAACACCAGCAAACTCACGGCCATCATCTTCACCGACATCATCATTATCAACATCAGCAGCCTCACGGCCATCATCTTCACCGACATCATCATCATTATCAACATCAGCAGCGCCATCATCATCATCATCATCGTTATCCTTATCAACACCAGCAGCCTCATGGCCACCATCACCATTGTTATCCTTATCAACACCAGCAATTTCACGACCATTATCATCACCGTCATTATCATCATCATCACCATCATTATTCTTACATAATTATATATCATCCTCGTGTGGACTCGAAGCGCTTCACAATAGCACTAGGACAACAACAACGACAACAGCAACCCACCAGCAGGCACAGCAACAGCACAGTAACCAATAACAACGGAAATAACACTGTCGAAGGGGACGGGGAGAAGGGGGAGGGGGGCGGGGCGGTGGGAACGAGGGATTAAAGAGAAAACGGACAAACAACATCGCACAACAGAGACTGCAGGAGAATCAAACCACAAGCTTATAATAATTACACAGACGGATAAACCAGCTCTGAACCCGCCGGACAGCTAGTCGAAGCGAACCGCTATAAGTAAGTAAGTAAACATGGTGCTTAACGTCCGCAGAAACCATAAGGTTTATTAGGGACGAGGAGAAGAGGGGAAGGGGGTACGGAGGTGTGTGTGTGTGGGAGGGGGGGGGGGGAGATTATATACCTATCGCTACACTGTCACCGCCAGAATGACTTCTGCATTAAGGTGGGCAGCGATGAGAGCCATTTTAACGTTTCATAATTGTGAGGGACAAAGTCACAAGACAAGTGTCCATGCACAGACCACAACTTCTGAAGAGAAAGGAGAGCCGAAGCGGATTCGAACCGAGGCCCCTCCGCCTACCAGCCCAACGCCTTACCGCTGGGCCAAACCGGCTCACGACCGCTATAAGCACTGAAGCTGTAACAGATACAGTCCGCAGCGGTGTTACTTTCGCAGCTATATACACACAGAAGAGCCCTTTCCCCTTTTCATCTTCACGGGCGATCTGGCGATAGAACGCATATGACTGATTCAGGCCTCGGGTCACTGTCTCGGTCCTTTCTACGTTTGCCCGGTCCTTTCATCCTCTGTTTGTGTCGGTCGAACTCCTTCCGTGTGTGACTCGTCGGGACTCGGGCATGATCGACGATCAGCACTCCCGATGGATGGACGTTCAGGAGACAGAAGTCTTGTTGCATCTTTCCGGGCGCCCTCCCCCCCCCCCCCCCCCCCCCCCCCACTTCCCACCCCCCAACTGCCCACCAACTGTCCCGTCCCCACCTTCCTGTCTGCAAGACGATTTGTTAGGGAAAACTGAAAGATCTTCCATATTTCCCTGTGTGTGACTGTGCACACTGCCTCTGTGTGTGTGCGTGCGCGCGCGCGCGCGCGCGGCGCGTGTGTGTGTGTGTGTGTGTGTCTCTCCTCTCTCTCTCTCTCTCTCTCTCTCTCTCTCTCTCTCTCTCTCTCTCTCTCTCTCTCTCGATATAACCGTTATGGTTGACTGGGCGTAAAAACCAATTTCCTCTTTCTCTCCCTCTGCAACCCCCCCCCCCCCCCCTCCTTCCCACTCTCTGATCTCTTTCGTCATCCCCCTCCTCTCTCTCTTACCCCCGCCCCCGCCTCCTTGCCCGCTCCCCCCCCCCTCCCGCTCCCCCCCACCCTCTCTCTCTCTGTGATCTTTCCGGGAGGGGGGGGAGGTAAAGCGATGACCTTGCCAGACACATGCAAAGTGTACGTCAAACTGCTGCAGTGCCACTATAAAACACGAAAGGGACATCACTCTCTACAACTGTGGTCCCATACGTAACTGCGCTGCCGCTCATAATAACGATTACACCGAGTCGGTCACAACCCCCTGAACAGCCTTCTCGAATCAGCTCTCTAGCAATAAAAACCGATTATTCAGTCTGAGAAGAATTGATCAATATGGACACGTGCATGCAGAAAGAGATCTAGCAATATATGTCCCCTCCCCCCCCCCCCCCCCCCCCCCCCCCCACACACACTCACAAAAAGAAAAAAAGAAAAAAGAAAAAAAAAGAGATTTTTTAAAAGTATTTTTGCACTCACATTACAAAACAGGAATCGTGTCATGAATATTAATGAGGTATTATGCCGACAGGTGGCAACGCACCGTCTCAAAGAAGGGTGAGGGGGTGGGTATCTTCGCTGCATATGTTTTGACAGGTAGAGAGAGCGAGAGACAGAGACAGACAGACAGACTGACAGAGAGGGGGGATTAAGACCTTTATCTACAAAACCACCACGTCAACCCCCAACTATCCCTTCACGATTGACACGATATAACGCAACTGACTCCATTCTAGTGTGTGTGTGTGTGTGTGTGTGTGTGTGTGTGTGGTGTGTGTGTGTGTGTGTGTGTGTGTGTGTGTGTGTGTGTATGAGCGCGGCGCGCGCGTGTGTGTGTGTGCGTGGCGCTCTCTCTCTCTCTTTCCGCGCGCGCCCGTGTGCATGCGTGCGTGCGTGCAAGCGAGTGAGCGAGCGTGCGAGCGTGCGTGCGTGCGTGCGTGAGTGTGTGTGTGTGTGTGTGTGTGTGTGTGTGTGTGTGTGTGTGTGTGTGTGTGTGTGTGTGTGTGTGTGTGTGTGTGTGTGTGTGTGAGTGAGTGAGTGAGAGTGTGTGTATGTGTGTGTGTGTGTGTGTGTGTGTGTGTGTGTGTGTGTGTGTGTGTGTGTGTGTGTGTGTTCAACGCCGTCACATACCTCAAAGGCGCGACGCATTATTACTACATAATTATTATAGACTACGTATAACACACTGACCCTAGTGGACACAAGACACATCATCTGTCTTGTCGCCTGCATGACCACTAAAACGTCAAGGTCAGTCCCGGGGTGCGCCATAACATTTCACTGCTTAGAAGATCATAAAATCCTGTCGTAGGAACACCGAGACTACGACATCTCCTAGGCTCGGCGACCCAGACCGCAAAAGATGTGAACCGCCTAGATTTATAAGCCCTATGGTGATCCCTTTAAATTGAGCTCCTTTCGTCGACGAATTCTCTATGAAAACGAAGAGAGAGAGAGAACCCAGTCTAAATGGTTTACTGAAAAAGGCCATGGGCCCATGTCAACTGTAGTGACGAACATAGCCAAGCAACTTTAGGACAGCGCAAGGCCTCACCGGTACAACATCTGTCCAAACAAAACAGTATTGCGTACATCAAAATCCTTGAGAGAGAGAGAGAAAGAGAGAGAGAAGGAAGACGCTTTTGAGAGAGATATTATAATATATATAGAGAGAGAGAGAGAGAGAGAGAGAGAGAGAGAGAGAGAGAGAGAGAGAAAGAGAAGAGAGAAGAAGAAGAAGTAGAAGTATGCGACCGGTTTTTGCATTTTCAACAGCGTCAGCTGTCTTGTTTTATTACACAATATACGGCTTTACGACTGTCTCCGGAAACTGAAGAACAGTACTTGTGAGGGAGAAAATTTCACGGAGACAGAAAGGCACACAGGATATGTGGCTGACACACATTCCGGTGTCCATGAAGGACCACGGTGTCCGCCTGGATCCTTAACCCTTTCCCTGCCCTCAGGACGTTGTATGACGTCACTGACAGAGTTTTTTTCCCCTTTGTTTATGTGACGTCGTATGACTTCCTGAAAAATCCCAGTTTTGTGTGCATCCTCGTGGGGAGCAAATGCCGTGATCGCGTTAGACATTTTTCAAACCGGTGTAACATCTGTTAGGTGGTGAAAGTGGTTCACGGAAACCGGTCAGACAATCATTGTAACCGGTCAGAAACACGGCTGTCTATGCTACTTGACACACACGCAGCACGCAGGCACGCACGTACGTACCCCCCACCCCCACACAAACTGCATCTCTCTCTCTCTCTCTCTCTCTCTCTCTCTCTCTCTCTCTCTCTCTCTCTCTCTCTCTCTCCCCTCCCTCTCTCTGTGTGTGTTTCTTTTGCGTTTTTTGTTTGATTTTGTTGATTCTATTCTCCTTCTTCTTCTTCTTTTGAGATCCGGTCAAACAAAATAACAGCCGGTACGTCTAACCGATTGCTGATTTACCCCCCCCCCCCCCCCCCCCCCCACCCACCCCACCCTCCCACCCTGTATATGCTGATCATAACGGCAAAAATACCGGAAATTACCGGTTAACGCCAAACCTGGAATAAATGTCTTCAAATAAAGGTTTCTGGGATGCGAGGACTCTCTTCGAGACCAAGTGCTTGAGCGGTAACTGGAACCGAGAGTACAAATTTCCCACCGAGGAGGGAAATGGTTAAGTAAAGACAACAATCACTCTTCGTTTGACAGCATCAGTCCAAAGATCTGGGCGATAGGAGGGAGGGGTTCGCTGAATAAACACGGCACACTGAAAGGACTATACGGCCACGTTCCTATTCATATATATACATGTACCAAACTCGGGCACACAAAACTATCGCAAAACACCGTGCTGATAGCGTTAACTTTCAAAGTGTAACCTTGAACAAAAGACCGAGACAGGCAGGCGTTCCACAGCCAGACTTCAAGCTGGATAGAGATTTTTTTAACGTGTCCTTGAGATAGTTATCGGCATCACGATATCGACATCTTGATCTTACGCTAACAAAAACAAAACAAAAACGACAAAAGCTTACATGTTAAAAAAAAAAAGCGAAAAGAAAGAGACAGACAGATAGGGATGGTGGGGGGGGGGGGGGGGGGGGGGGGGGAGGATGTGATTGTGGTATGGTAAGGTTTCAAACATGAGAGAGACAGAGAGGCTTAGACAG
>JABMCL010002484.1:122500-125000 GCA_018857735.1 Alviniconcha marisindica
CTCCCTCACGCACTATCTTCACTCGTCCTCGTCGCATCGGCCCTTCTTCAGTCACACAGTCTCCGTATGTCGCTTTCCCTTTCTCGCTTCTCGAGGCATATTTTTCTGTTTGGCACAAAACTCGTCTAATATGCAGCAGCCACCCTTTGTAAACACTGAACTGCACAAAGCAAACGTCTTGTCGAGGCACGCATGATCCACACACTTCCAATGGCTTAACTGTGAGGATGGAGTTGGGGTTGATCCGCCGTGGGTGTCCGGGTTTAATTTATCGTTCTCCGCTGCGGGTTAAAGTGTGTTTTGAGGACATGCTTGAGTTGAAGACATGCGCTTCCTCCGTGTGTGTGTGTGTGTGTGTGTGTGTTGTGTGTGTGTGTGTGTGTGTGCGTGCGGCTGTGAAATTAATTCATCGCTGGCACAGGGAACTGCGCAGTTCGTGCCGGTTGTAACTTTGTACACATGCATTGGGATTTATATAAAGCACGAATACTTACGCACGTAGACACAGACACAGACACAGACAGACAGACGCAGGACTGACAAATAGACGGAGGGAAGACACAGACGCAGGACAGACAGACAGACACACATTTACACACATACACACACACACATATGTATATATATACACACACCATACACAACCCCCCCCCCTCACAAACACACACACACACACGCACGCACGCACATGCACGTACGCACGGACTTACGCACACACCCACGCACGCACACACCCCCCCCCCTCCCCCCACAGAGACAGACAGACAGACAGAGAGACAGAGACAGTACAGACAGAGACAGACAGCAAACGCTGACGGAATGTGACAGCCTACGTCTCTGGCGTTCCTAAATATTTTAATCCTAGTCTGCTATCTGCACACTCACTGTGCTATTCCATTACCAGCCCCGCCAACCCATCTGCCCACGCTCTTTTCTTCTGCTTTTCTACTGCTTTCTTTTGACGCTTCGTTCAAAATGACGACACCTGCACTGAGAAACTGTGTACCTGCCTTGCGTGCAGCACGGAACGGCTTTAAGCCGGGTAGGTAGGTAGGTAGTGTTGCTTAATGTCCTCAGATGTCAGTTGATATATTAGGGACAAGCTGAGACCAATGCCGAAGCATGGTTCAATATAGCTTTACGTCCACGGAAACCAGAATTAAGGCTCGTTAGGACGGCCAGCCCAGGACGCCACCTCGACTCTCACACAGCTCCTGAACTATGATTTAAGCCGGGTTTGTGGTTACAGGCACTAAAGTGAGCCGGTTTGGCCTAGCGGTAAGGCGTTAGGCTGGTAAGCGGAAGGACCTCGGTTCGATACCGCTTCGGCTCTCCTTTCTCTTCAAAAAGGTTGTGGTTTGTGGACACTGTCTTGTGACTTTGTCCATCACTTCCTACTGATAAACATTAAAATGGCTCTCATCGCTGCCCATCTTAATGCAGGAATCATTCTGGTGGTGACAGTGTAGCGATAGGTATATAATCTCCTCTCCCCCCCCTACCCTCACCCCCTACCCCCACCTCCCCCCCCTTCTCCCCGTCCCTAATAAGCCTTATGGTTTCTGTGGACGTTAAGCACCATGTTTACTTACTTACTCTACAGCCACTAAAGTTTGCCCTCCACAATCAACGGAACAGCAAACTGGCTCGCGTTATAGAAATTATGGATGGATGGCATGTGACTATCTTCCCACAGCTGTGTGCGCACAATTTGTTCCTATAATCCTATTCCCACAATTTGAACAAGATTATTATTAAGTAAGTAGACATGGTGCTTAACGTCCACAGAAACTGTAAGGCTTATTAGGGACGGGGAGAAGGGGGGGAGGGGGTATGGAGGTGGGGGTAGAGGGAGGGAGATAATATACCTATCGCTACACTGTCACACAGAATGACTCCTGCATTAAGATGGGCAGCGATGAGAGCCATTTTAATGTTCCAGTAGGAAGTGATGGAGAAAGTCACAAGACAGTATCCACAAACCACAACCTTTCTGAAGAGAAAAGAGAGCCGAAGCGGTATCGAACCGAGGTCCTTCCGCTTACCAGCCTAACGCCTTACCGCTAGGCCAAACCGGCTCACTAGATTATTATTATTATTATATGCATCTTAACCCACCCACCCCACCCCTCCGAACTCCCACCCACCCACCCACCCAGCCGCCCACCCGGAACTTCGGTCTCGGTACCTCTAAGGGGACAGCTCGGCGTTAAACAAGTCAAACAAAGTTACACCTGCAGGATAGCCTTCTCACATTCTCAGTCTAGGGCTAGCTCATCGTAACCGCTACTGCGCATGCAGTACAGGTTTCCAGGATCATAATTAAAGCAGTTTCCACTCCGTTTTGCTTAAAGAAATGCTGCTGTTTAATGTGGGTTTTTGTTTGTTTTCGTTTGTTTGTTTGTTTATGTGAATGAGTGAGTGAGTGAGTGAGTGAGTGAGTGAGTGTGTGTGTGTGTGTGTGTGTGTGTGTGTGTGGTGTGTGTGTGTGTGTGTGTGT
>JABMCL010002484.1:127500-132500 GCA_018857735.1 Alviniconcha marisindica
AACCATAAGGCTTATTAGGGACGGGGAGAAGGGGAGGGGGGGGAGGGGAGGGAAGAGGGAGATGATATACCTATCGCTACACTGTCACCACCAGAATGATTCCTGCATTAAGATGGAGAGCGATGAGAGCCATTTTAATGTTTCATTAACAGTGAAGGACAAAGTCACAAGACAGTGTCTACAAACCACAACCTTTCTGAAGAGAAAGGAGAGCCGAAGCGGATTCGAACCGAGGTCCTTCCGCTTACCAGCCTAACGCCTCACCGCTAGGCCAAACCGGCTCACAACGCGATTTGACTACTGTTGAAGTGTTGCTTTACGTCCACAGAAACCATAGGTTTATTAGGGACGGGAGCCCAGGACCGCCATCTCGACTTTCACACAGCTCCTGAGCTCTGCTTTGACTACAGCTACGCAGTCTATACATACCGTGTTAGACAGCCAAGCAACTTGAATGCTGAAAAGACCGTAGGCGTAGGCGTAGGCGGGTGGTATACGTGGCAACAGCAACAACAGCAACAATCTTACACTCCGCTTACCATGACCAAAGACCGATGGAGCGTGGAGAACGGTTCTTGATAATTAGGCCCGATAACGATTTTGTGTACAGCGACCAATGTCGACAGTTTTGCTTGAAGGGTAAGGTACTTATCGTTCTGTGAACAACCTGTAATGGTGGGGCGCGGGATGTTTTGTTACTATACCTTCCCTACCAAGAGGTACACTAACTATAGTCCATAATGAAATCAGTTACTAGAGCGTGACATCGTGACTTTCAGCACAGAAGGGATGTGATGGGTGAAATTAAAGAGCTGATTCGTTTTCGACTGTACCCAAGCGTAAAATAACAAAAAGAAACAAACGAAACAAAAATGATCAAAACCGCTTTGGACAGTTAAATGGCATATACTCAGATCAGTCATGTCTCAGAGACCAAGATCAAGCCGTGTGAAAGTCGAGGTGGCCATCGTGGGCTCCCCGTCCATAATAGCCCTGATGCTCTCTGTGGACGTAAAGCAACATTGAACGAACAGAACTGCTTCAGAGCTCAGGAGCTGTGTGAAAATCGAGGTGGCCGTCCTGGTTTACCCGTCCCTAAAAGTCCTTAATATGGTCTCTGTGGACGTAAAGCAGCATTAACTGAACAGAATCAGAGCTCGGGAGCTGTGTGAAAGTCGAGGTGGCCGTCCTGGGCTCCCCGTCCCTAACAGTCCTTAATATGGTCTCTGTGGACGTAAAGCAGCACTGAACTGGACAGAGTCAGATCCCAAGAGCTGTGTGAAAGTCGAGGTGGCCGTCCTTGTTTACCCGTCCCTAACAGCCCTTATGGTCTCTCTGGACGTAAAGCAGCACTGAACTGAACAGAGTCAGATCCCAGGAGCTGTGTGAAAATCGAGGTGGCCGTCCTGGGCTCCCCGTCCCTAGTAGTCCTTAACATGGTCTCTGTGGACGTAAAGCAACATTGAACGAACAGAACTGCTTCAGAGCTCAGGAGCTGTGTGAAAATTGAGGTGGCGTCCTGGGCTCCCCGTCCCTAATAGTCCTTATGGTCTCTGTGGACGTAAAGCAGCACTGAACTGAACAGTCAGATCCCAGGAGCTGTGTGAAAGTCGAGGTGGCCGTCCTGGGCTCCCCGTCCCTAGTAGTCCTTAACATGGTCTCTGTGGACGTAAAGCAACATTGAACGAACAGAACTGCTTCAGAGCTCAGAAGCTGTGTAAAAATTGAGATGGCCGTCCTGGGCTCCCCGTCCCTATAGTCCTTATGGTCTCTGTGGACGTAAAGCAGCACTGAACTGAACAGTCAGATCCCAGGAGCTGTGTGAAAGTCGAGGTGGCCGTCCTGGGCTCCCCGTCCCTAGTAGTCCTTAATGGTCTCTGTGACGTAAAGCAACATTGAACGAACAGAACTGCTTCAGAGCTCAGAAGCTGTGTGAAAATTGAGGTGGCCGTCCTGGGCTCCCCGTCCCTAATAGTCCTTATGGTCTCTGTGGACGTAAAGCAGCACTGAACTGAACAGTCAATCCCAGGAGCTGTGTGAAAGTCGAGGTGGCCGTCCTGGGCTCCCCGTCCCTAGTAGTCCTTAATATGGTTTCTGTGGACGTAAAGCAACATTGAACGAACAGAACTGCTTCAGAGCTCAGAAGCTGTGTGAAAGCCGAGGGGGCCGTCTGAGCTCCCAGACCCTAACAGTCCTTATGGTCTCTGTGGACGTACAGCAACATCGAATTTGAACTGAACTTCAACCATGTCGCCTAGAATGAAGTCAGCGATTTCATCTCTTAGGCTTAACTTCACTATTGCTTTGACAAAAGGTCTTCACATTCTCAACTCGCTATTCCTAGTCCTTCAGGCTCTTAACTCGCTTCTCCTTTGAGACCTGGAGGAAAGACGCGTAGACAGAGGAAGAGCTCGACGATCTTCCTTGAAAGGATGAGAAATCAAAAGGGCCATCGTCAATCAGACCTACATTGGAACTGTTGGGGAAACGTCTGAAAGATGGGGTAGAGCGCATATGGGCTTTTCAGAGCGCATAGATACCATCTTGAACTAACTGAATGGCTCCTTTGACTAGAGGTTTTAAACCCTTTAACTTAATATTCCTACAAACTGTCTTTGTGACTGCACCACTGAAGTATATTAAGCCACTTTCTATCTATCTATCTCTCCATATACACACACACACACACACACACACACACACACACACACACACACACACACACACACACTCTCTCTCTCTCTCTCTCTCTCTGTCTGTCTGTCTGTCTCTCTGTCTCTGTCTCTGTCTCTGTCTCTCTCTCTCTCTCTCTCTCTCTCTCTCTCTCTCTCTCTCTCTCCTATCTTGAAGGCTCTAGTCCTGTAGACCTATCAGTTGTCAACACCGTTTGGAATCAAAATTTACCTTACCTGAGTGAGTGATAAGCTGAAAATCTGAAACAAGAATGACTGCTAGCATTCTAAATATATATAAATATAAAAAAGGTCCAAACACGAAAAAGGTTATATATAAAAAAATGCGGTTTAAAGCTATTTATTATGGCAAAACCCAACACGCAAATTTTCGGGGTAAGCCGCCTTACTAAATTTTAACAGTGAAAAATGAGCTGGATACTTATTTGCTTTTGCTTGAGCAGTTTTGTTGTGTTGTTTTGGTGTCGGGTGTTCGGAAGAATGGACACTTAAATTCTTTCCAAACACCGAACACCAAAACAACACCTCATTTTTCGCCGTTCAACTGTTGCGTAGGTGTTGTTTAGTAGCTTGTAAAAGGGGCGTACCCCGAAAAACAAGCATGTTGCGTTTTGTCATGACGAATATCGTTCTTGTGAGCCTTTTACGCGTTTGGGTCTTGTCAGAAAGACTGAGAGAAAATACGGCGTGCAAATACACTCACACTCAAAAGATAAGCAACTTTTAACGACAATGCACTGATGTTCAACTTTATAACTATATACCCCTCTTGCGGTGTCTGTGTGTGTGCGTGCGTGCGTGCGTGCGTGCGTGTGTGAGAGTGTGTGTGTGTGCGTGCGTGGTGGTGGTGCAGCGTGCGTGGTGGTGTGTGTGTGGTGTGTGTGTGTGTGTGTGGTGTGTGTGTGTGTGTGTGTGTGTGAGTGAGAGAGAGAGAGAGAGAGGAGAGTGTGTGTGTGTGTGTGTGTGTGTGTGTGTGTGTGTGTGTGTGTGTGTGTGTGTGTGTGTGGTGGTGGTAGTGAGTGAGTGAGGAGTGAGTGAGTATAAGAGAATGCGTGCGTGCGTGCGTGCGTGCATGTGAGTGCCACTACCGGCTGCAAGACCATCTGCAAGTCCTCCTCCTGTAATAACTCCCCCGCGATGGCCGACCTACTTTGGGGGACGAGACTTTGGGATAAAAACAGCACGCAGCAGTCTGTCTTATCTTTGACGCATCTACGACAGAAAATTACAAGGCGGAAAACAAGTCAGGCATTTTATGTTCACGCTCACGTAGCCACTGGGTAAAAAAACAACATACGGTAGTCGCTTGTGCATGCATGTCCATACTTATGGCGTTAAAATAGTTCTACCGGTTATTGCCAGTTGTTGTTTTTGTTAGTTTTTTTGTTTTTTGTTTTTTGCTTGGGCGCGGGGCGGTCTGCGAAGGTGTGGTGTATGTCTGCAGTGTGAGTGGGTGGTTCAAATCTCCCTCTTCTCCCACGTCAATACCCCTTTCCTCCCTTCTCCCCGTCCCTAATAAGCCTTATGGTTTCGGTGGACGTTAAACACCCTGTTTACTTACTTACTTACTTACTTACTTACTTACTTACTTACTTACTTACTTACTTACTTACTTACTTACTTACTTACTACTACCGGTCCAAATCACGAAGTTATTTTTTTCCCCTTTTCTTGGATGTTTATAATGTCCCTTCGGCCGCACAGGGTTACCTCCGGGCGATTCACACATTCAAAATTCTTTCACGCCATTTAAAAACGCAGGGTACCAAATCAAAAGCAACAAAGCTGGACCAAACGGCTCCGGACACAATACAATCAACAACAAACGTAATCGAGTCAAAAACGGTCAACATGTGCATCTCAATATTTAAAATGAAGGGAGATGATTTGAGGAAAAAACTAAGATGAATGGACCAGGAAGACAGAAACTGGGAGAAGGAAGAAATTCCTAGTAGTGCCCGAAGCATGCCTATATATTCTGACTTGCTCCAGGCTTTAAACTGGACACTTTTTGTCAGATGTGAGCAGAGTTCAGGAGCTGTGTGAAAGTCGAAGTGACCGTCCCAGGCTCACCAGTCTCTGTGGACGTGAAACAACATTGAACTAGGACTTGGAAGTAGAGGGCCCGAGCTCAGGAACTGTGTGAAAGTCGAGGTGGCCGTCCAGGGCTGCACGTCCCTAATAGTCCTTACGGTCTCTGTGAACGTACAGCAATATTGAACTCGAACTTGGAAGTAGAGAACCAGGGCTCAAGAGCTGTGTGAAATCGAGGAGGCCGCCCTGGGCACATCCTTCCCTAATAGTCCT
>JABMCL010002484.1:137500-145000 GCA_018857735.1 Alviniconcha marisindica
ATAATAGTTAAAATAAAGAAAAAGACACATGGTGCAAAGTCATTTAGAGAACAAAACTCAACATGCCAGTATTCGGGGTAATCACCTTTTTTCAAGCTGCAAATCAACACCTAAACACCTAAACACCAGTTAAATGGTGAAAAATACGATGTAGGATACGAATCCTGTCTACTTTTGGTTGACATGTTTTGTTATGTTGTTTTGGTGTCCAAAATAAAAAGGTTAGATAGCGCTCTTTTTTTAACCTTTTATTGTATTTAAATCTTGTTTTAGAACGCTAGCAGCCATTCTTGTTTCTTCTTTTTTTAAAACTCATTAGAAGAACAGGTGGGTTTTCAGACGTAGTCATGTCACACTATAAACTGCGGGTAAATAAGTATAACTTGGTGTTTTACGCCCATTCAGCCAGTACGATAAACAGCAGGTAAGTACGAAAGTAACTTGGTGTTTTATGCCCAGTCAACCAGTACGATAAACAGCGGGTAAATAAGTAAGTAACTTGGTGTTTTACGCCCAGTCAACCAGTACGATGAACAGCGGGTAAGTAAGTAAGTAAGTAAGTAACTTGGTGTTTTACGCTCAGTCAACCAGTACGATCAACAGAAGTCGCATAAGTACATTTTCATTTTTTGACCGTTTTAATTGTTAACCGTTGTTTCGTCGCTTGAAAAAGGGGCTTACCCCTAAAATTCGCACATGTTTTGTGTCGTCACGTCAAATTAGCGTTCTTTTTACCCTTTTGTGTTGGTATTTCAGGAATGTCTGTCTTTTTTTCTTGTCTTTTTTGTCTCCCCCCCCCCTTCTCTCTCTCCCCCCCCCCCCCCCCCCCACCCCTCTCAACAAGAATGTGAAAGAACGATCACGCCAAAGTAAGTAAGTAAACATGGTGCTTAACGTCCACAGAAACAATGAGGCTTATTAGGGACGGGGAGAAGGGGGGAAGGGGGTATGGCGGTGGGGGAAGAAGGAGATTACACTGTCACCACCAGAATGGCTTCTGCATTAAGGTGGGCAGCGGTGAGAGCCATTTTAAGGTTTCAGTAGGAAGTGACGGACAGAGTCACAGGACAGCGTCCACAGACCACAACTTTTGAAGAGGAAGGAGAGCCGAAGCGGATTCGAACCGAGGTCCTTCCGCTTACCAGCCTAACGCCTTACCGCTAGGCCAAACCGGCTCACAACGATCACGCCAAAGTTTCAGACCTATGTGCTATAACCTGTTCATTCGTGTTCCCTGTATGTGGCTGCTCAGGCCCCCGCGGTTGCGTTCAGGCGTATACTGACATAATTAGCATAATGCGCGCACTTTACCCATCCGGGCATCAACGACTATAGTAATTCGCCGGCGACCTTTGCCGAGGTTGACAGACAGAGAGTGTGACTAAAGTCACGTGGCCCAAACCTCGCGTGACTTGGCTATGCTCAGTGGCGCAGAACCGGTTTTAGCGTTCTCTGAGCGAACCTGTTTTAATTTATTATGCCTGTAAGCATGAAGTAACTTAGGGCCAGGAGTGCGGGGGATGGAAGGGGGGTGGAGGGGCAGAAGGGGGGGGGGGCGAGGTTGAACCTTGACTTTTTATTAGATTTTATTGGAATGTAATTACCGTTGTATTGTCAGACCGGCAGAAGATAAAGCGTGTGCGTAAGCATCTTGACTCTTTAAAACTTGACACGTTTGTGAACTGGAAGCGATATAAAACTGTCATGTCAGGCGCAAAATATGTTGGGGCATGTATGCATGTATGATATATGCAAAGTACGAGTTAAAAGCGTGTAGAACACAAGCGCGACTAGAGGAAGCTATCTGTTTTCTGTGACACTTTGTGCATTCTTCGACGCCTCTCTCTCTCTCTCTCTCTCTCTCTCTCTCTCTCTCTCTCTCGTGTGTGTGTGTGTGTGTGTGTGTGTGTGTGTGTGTGTGTGTGTGTGTGTGTGTGTGTGTGTGTGTGTGTTTCTCTCTCTATCCCCCCCCCCTCTCCATCTCTCTCTCGTGTGTGTGTGTGTGTGTGTGTGTCTCTCTCTCTCTCTCTCTCTCTCCTTCTCGGCGTGTGTGTGTTGTGTGTGTGTGTGTGTGTGTGGTGGTGTGTGTGTGTGTGTGTGTGTGTGTGACAGAGGAAATATTTTCTTATGGCGTGTGTGTATGTGCGTGCGTGCGTGCGTGCGTGCGTGCGTGGTGGTGTATCGTGTGTGACGTAGGATTTTTTAATCGTGGTGTGTGTGTGTGTGTGTGTGTGTGTGTGTGTGTGTGTGTGTGTGTGTGTGTTGTGTGTCGTGTGTGTGCATGTGTTGCGTTCGTGCGTGCGTGCGTGCATGCGTGTGTGTGTGTGTGTGTGTGTGTGTGTGTGTGTGTGTGTGTGTGTTGTGTGTGTGTGTGTGTGTGGTGTGTTGTGTGGGTGTCGAAATCTCAATTCACACACACTCACACACACACACACACACACACACACACACACACACACACACACACACACACACACACACACGCACACGCACACACACACACCTGAAATGTATTTTTTCATAACTGAGTGTGTGCGCGCGATTACACCGTGCACAAAACGACGCCCGTAAAACAACAGCTTCATAAAACGAACAAATCCAACAAACAACGTAAATTCAACCAAACACACAGAGACATGCACCGTGGTCTGACACACTGCGATCCACAACGAATACCTCGTCAGTCACAGCTGACAAGAAAGACATGCATTCCAAGTTGACAGCAATGTGATACGCGCATTCAAACTTGGCGATAACTCATCTTATACCACCATCAATCTTAAAATTACAAAGCGCCCACCCATTTCTCTGAAGCTAAGGACAACAATAACACTATGTTCATTCAAACTTCACAACAAAGTTATAGGACTACCATAATTTCCACCACAGGCATTTCATTCAGACTTGACAATAAAGTTACAGGCCTACCGAAATTCCGTCACAGTCAAGAGAAATTCCGGACAATAATAATACCTTCATTCAAACTTCACAACAAAGTTATAGGACTACCTTAATTTCCACCACAGGCATTTCATTCAAACTTGACAATAAAGTTATAGGCCTACCGAAATTCCGTCACAGTCTAGTGAAATTCCGGACAATAATAATACTACGTTCATTCAAACTTCACAACAAAGTTATAGGACTACCGAATTTCCGTTACAGTCAAGAGAAATTCCGGATAATAATACTACGTTCATTCAAACTTCACAGTAAAGTTACAGGCCTACCTTCATTTCCATCACGGTCAAGAGAAACTCCGGACAACAATAACACGTTCATTCAAACTTCACAATAAAGTTACAGGTCTACCTTAATTTCCACCACAGTCAATTAAGAAAAACTCCGGACAACTATTATACGTTCATTCAAACTTGACAATAAAGTTACAGGCCTACCTTAATTTCCATCACAGTCAAGAGAGACTCCGTACGAAAATAACACGTTCATTCAAACTTCACAATAAAGTTACAGGCCTACCGAATTTCCACCACAGTCAAGTAAGAAAAACTCCGGACAGCAATGATACTACGTTCATTCAATAAAGTTGCAGGCCTACCTTAATTTCCATCACAGTCAAGAGAAACTCCGGACGACTATTATACGTTCATTCAAACTTGACACTAATTTTACAGGCATACCTTCATTTCCTCCACAGGGAAGAGAAACTCGGGGAAAACTCTAATACCTTCATTCAAACAACAATAAAGTTATAGGCCGACCTTAATTTCCATCACAGTCAAGAGAAATTCTGGACAATAATAATACGTTCATTCAAACTTTACGATAAAGTTACACGCCCACCTTCATTTCCATCATAGGCAAGAGAAACTCCGGACAACTCTAATAGGTTCATTCAAACTTCACAATAAAGTAACAGTCCTACATTAATTTCCACCACAGTCAAGTAAGAAAAACTCCGGACAACTATTATACGTTCATTCAAACTTGACATTAATTTTACAGGCATACCTTAATTTCCATCACAGTGAAGGGAAACTCGGGACAACTCTAATACGTTCATTCAAACAACAATAAAGTTACAGGCCTACCTTAATTTCCACCACAGGCAAGAGAAACTCCGGACAACTCTAATAGGTTCATTCAAACTTCACAATAAAGTTACAGGCCTACCTTAATTTCCACCACAGGCAAGAGAAACTCCGGACAACAATAATACGTTCATTCAAACTTGACACTAATTTTACAGGCATACCTTAATTTCCACCACAGGCAAGAGAAACTCCGGACAACAATAATACGTTCATTCAAACTAGACAATAAAGTTACAGGCCTACCGAATTTCCATCACAGTCAAGAGAAATTCCGGACAATAATAATACGTTCATTCAAACTTTACGATAAAGTTACAGGCCTACCTTAATTTCCACCACAGTCAATTAAGAGAAACTCCGGACAGCAATGATACTACGTTCATTCAAATTTCATAATAAAGTTACAGGCCTACCTGTAATTTCCACCACAGTCAGTTAAGAGAAACTCCGGACAGTAATGATACTACGTTCATTCAAACTTCACAATAAAGTTACAGGCCTACCTTAATTTCCACCACAGTCAATTAAGAGAAACTCCGGACAGCAATGATACTACGTTCAGTCAAACTTCACAATAAAGTTACAGGCCTACCTTAACTTCCACCACAGTCCAGAGAAACTCCGGACAGCAATGATACTACGTTCATTCAAACTTCACAATAAAGTTACAGGCCTACCTGTAATTTCCACCACAGTCAATAAGAGAAACTCAGGACAACAATATTACTACGTTCATTCAAACTTCACAATAAAGTTACAGGCCTACCTGTAATTTCCACCACAGTCAATGAAGAGAAACTCCGGACAGCAATGATACTACGTTCATTCAAACTCGACAACAAAGTTACAGGCCTACCTGTAATTTCCACCACCACCACCACCACAGTCAATCTTCAGCACACCTTGCTTAAATTCCCACCACGTCGCTCAGCCGAGGAGTTCATCAACGCAGGTGCGAACACTGACAGATGCTGTATATATACACAATACAAAGTGCACGTGTCTCTACAGTGTGCCAGCAGCATGCACTTCAGACGGAAGAAGAAGCTATAGACAGCTTAAACTGGGCTATAGTTTCAGCCGGTAAGGTTCGCGTTCCTTCTCTTCACAAGTCCAAGGGGCGGAAGAGAAGAAAGTTCTATGATCCCTGCTCTCCCTGGCGGGAGCACGCCTCGCTATACAGACACTCGGCGCGTCCTCCGACCGCCGATGACAGTCAACGGAAAGCCTGTCTATTAACCGGTGCAGGGACGTTTGAAGGTGCACCGCGGGGCGAAATTTGCACTCACATCGCTATGCGGTATACTGTACACTGGTCATGGTATACTGTTCACGGTACACTGTTCGCGGTACACAGTGAACAGAAAGCCTGTCTATTAACCGGTGCAGGGACGTTTGAAGGTGCACTGCGGGGCGAAATTTGCATTCACATCGCTATGCGGTACACTGTACACTGTGAACGGTACACTGTGAACGGAAAGCCTGTATGTACATTGACCGGTGCTGGGACGTACGTTTAAAGGTGCCCCTGAGGGGCGAAATTTGGACCCACATCGCTATGCGGTACACTGTTCACGGTACACTGCGAACGGAAAGTCTGTATGTACATTAACCGGTGCAGGGACGTTTAAAGGTGCACTGAGGGGCTAAATTTGCACCCACATCGCTATGCGGGGGTGGCGGAAAAAACCGGTGAAATGTGAGCAGAAGGCCTATAGGTACATTAGCCGGTGCAGTGACGTTTAAAAGTGCACCGAAGGGCGACATATCTTAATGCAAGGGTGAACACACACACACACACACACACACACACACACACACACACACACACACACACACACACACACACAACGAACAAACAACACCGGTACAATGTGAACAGAAAGCCTGTACGGTAATCGGTGCTGGGACGTTTAAAGGTGTACCGAAGAGAGAAATATGCATCCACATTTCTATGCGGGGGAGGAGGAGAGGAGGAAGGGGAGGAGAAAAAAACACCTGTACAATGTGAGCAGACGGCCTGTATGTACATTAACCGGCGCAGGGACGTTTAACAGTGCACTGAAAGGCGAAATATCTCCATAAGGTGGTGGAGAAGGAAAACAAAAACAAACACGGTACAATGTGAACAGAAAGCCTGTCCATTAACCGCAGCAAGGCGTTTAAAGGTAAACTGAAGGGTGAAATTTGCACCAACACCTGTGTGTGTGTGTGTGTGCGTGCGTGCGTGCGTGCGTGTGTGCGTGCATGCGTGCGTGTGTGTGTGTGTTGTGTGTGCGGGGTGTTGTGTGGTGTGGGCGTGCGTGCGTAGTGCGTGGCGTGCGTGCTGTTGCGTGCGTGCGTGTGTATGTGTGTGAGAGTGTGTGTGTTGTGTTGTGTGTGTGGAGGAGGAAGGGGAGGGAAAACATGTACATGTACGACGTGTATGTACATTAACGGGCGGACGTTTAACAGTGCCTGAAAGGCGAAATATCTCCATACGGTGGTGGAGAGGAACAAAAACGGTCAATGTGAACAGAAAGTGTATTAAGTAAGGCGTTTGGTTGAGGGTGTTTGCACTGTGTGTGTGTGTGTGTGTGTGTGTGTGTGTGTGTGTTGTGGTGCGTGCGTGGTGTGTGTGTGTGTGTGTGTGTGTGTGTGTTGTGTGTGTGTGTGTGGTTGATGTGTGTGTGTGGTGTGTGTGTGACTGTATGTGTGTGTGATGCTGGGTGTGTGTCTGTGTGTTGTTGCAGTGGTGGTGTGTGTGTGTGTGTGTGTGTGTGTGTGTGTGTGTGTGTGTGGTGTGTGTGTGTGTGTGTGTGTGTGTGTGTGCGCGCGTGTGCGTTCGTGTGTGCGTACGTGTGTGTGTGTAAACAGACCGATCCACAAATAGTTAACCAAACTAAAAAACAACAACCACAACAAAAGAAGCCCAAATCAGGAGGCATACAAATCGTACTTCGCAAATGGCTGCCTATACAGACCTACAGCTACGTCAAGTTCAATGTCTGTTTCAATAGGGCCTAGCTTGCTACCAATACGCTCTGCGAGGGACGATGTCTTCCTCAATCTGTCACAGGTGCGATCCAAGCGTAACGACGAAGATACAAAGAGCTGGGAGGTGGGCGGGGGGTGGTGGGGAGGGGGTGGGGGTGGGGGGTGGGGGGTGGGGGGGCAGATGTAAAAGGGGTGGGGTGTAGGGCGGCGAGAGACATTATCGGTCACTGACAATGGTGCCTAACCACGCGTGTCATGTCTACGCATATGTAGTGGTGGCGGGATGAATCCGAGACAGACATGACAGGCAATCAGATAGAAAGAGACAGAGAGGCCGGCTGGGAGGCAGTCACAGAGAGACTGACAGGCAATCAGACAGACAGAGAGGCAGGCAGAGGGACAGTCACAGAGAGACTGACAGGCAATCAGACAGACAGAGAGGCAGGCAGAGGGACAGTCACAGAGAGAC
>JABMCL010002484.1:177500-180000 GCA_018857735.1 Alviniconcha marisindica
ACCTTTCTGGACGTTGTGGCCTTTAGCTTTGTGTCACACTTTAACAGGTTCTGGACGTTGTGGCCTTTAGCTTTGTGTCACACTGTAACAGTGCTAGACGTTGTGGCTTTTAGCTCTGTGTCACACTGTAACAGTGCTGGAAGTTGTGGCTTTTAGCTTTGTCACACTGTAACATTGGCCAGGTTTCTGGACGTTGTGGCTTTAGCTTTGTGTCACACTGTAACAGTTCTGGACGATGTGGCTTTTAGCTTTATGTAACACTATAACATTTCTGAACGTTGTAGCTTTTAGCTCTGTGTCACACTGTAACAGTGCTGGACAGTTTTAGCTTTATGTCAAACTGTAACTATTTTTGGACGTTGTGGCTATTAGTTTTGAATCACACTGTAACAGTGCCAAGGTTTCTGGACGTAGTGGCCTTTAGCTTTGTGTCACACTGTAATAGTTCTGGACGTTGTGGCCTTTAGCTTTGGGTCAAACTGCAACATTTCTGGACGTTGTGGCCTTTAGCTTTGTATCTCATTGTAACAGTGCCCAGGTTTCTGGACGTAGTGGCCTTTAGCTTTGTGTCACACTGTGACAGTTTCTGGATGTTGTGGCATTTAGCTTTGTGTCATACTGTAACATTTCTGGACGTTGTGGCCTTCAGATTTGTGTCACACGATGACAGTGGCCAGGTTTCTGGACGTTGTAACCAAACATTAATTTTTACTCATGAAATGTGGGTTTTGATATCACTGCAGCTTCTGTTTACATCAAGATAGGTGCTATCTTGTAGAATACACTAGGGCCACTGATGCTGCCTTCTTGTGTTCAAAATTTGAAGTAAGTTGGTTGAAAAACAAAAATGTTGTGCTGCCCATTAGTGAAATAATTCTCCAAAATGTCTACCCTGGTAGTAGTCATAATTTGACCAATTTCGATATCTTTGACTTCGCACTTCTCAATAATTACTACTCTGAGGAACTCCATTCACCTGGGCCTCATAGAGAATGTCTGCTTTATTTATTTTTTAAATTAAACAATCACTACAAATAACAACAACAAAAATTTCCTTCAAATTCCAGGTGATAGTGCTTTCCACAGAATGATAATCCATTTTAGCGTGGCTCACATTGTTAGCGCGATGTCATTGTTGTACATACTGCAGTCTAAATGATGACAGCTAGCCTACCTGCAACATCTTGTTTGCACACTGCTGTTCATGATCAGACACACATAAACGCTCATACTGTGTACCACCGTAATGAAATCGAAATTATTACCGATATGGTTTCATAACTTCGGCCGTGCCGATTCAAGTCCCATGCATGCTTGCATGCACAAAATAAATTAAATGAACTTGCGTGACTCGTTTTGCCTGTAGCAACCATGCTGATAAACTGATGCAAGCAGCAATTTTGCCCATTTTTAGTATTATTGTTTGAGTATCATCGTGCGAGTATACAACATTCAGGGTGTATGAATGTGTTAGCTATTATGCGCGTATATGTGGTCCTGTGAGTATCAAGTGAAACTAATTATCAGTATGGATACAACCACAAATGTATATGTATAGGGTGAATGATAGCTAGAGCTATGCCGTTTGGGGTATAGTCCATAAGACAGTTTGTGGTCGTCGGACTGGTCTGGTCGGATACCTGAAAACTAGTTAATAGCTCGCTCGTTCGCTCGCTCTCTCTCTCTCTCTCCCCCCTCTCTCTCTCCCTCCCTCCCTCTCTCTACCTCCCTCCCTCCCTGTGTGTGTGTGTGTGTGTGTGTGTGTGTGTGTGTGTGTGTGTGTGTGCGTGCGTGCGTGTGTGTGTGTGTGTGTGCGTGCGTGCGTGTGTGTGTGTGTGAGTGCGTGTGAGTATTGTTTTGGTTATAGTTACTATGTATATGGATATTGATTTTCGTATAATTATCGCTGTATTACATTCATTCCCCAGCTGCTCCCGATTTGACACGGGCAGATGGCCTAGGTCAACAAACCATTCGCTCGTTTTGTCTCTGTCTGTCTGTCTGTTTGTCTGTCTGTCTGTCTCTGTCTCTGTCTCTCTCTCTCTCTCATGCAACGACGCATAATTATTTGTATTTGTAGATTCCAATGAAGAGCGATACCGGCAAAGCCGATAACTGGTTTAAACAAGAACATATTCGAGACAAACTAAAGATACAGTGAATTATTGTGTGCTCATCAACAAGCTGTTAGAGCTTGTGGGCGATAAGCTCATACAGTTGGAGAAAAGAAAAAAAATGTAAACCGGTAATTATAGTCTGGACAATGACGACCAACCACAAAAACGACTCGCACAACAAAGCATGCCTATAATTATTGTATGTTTATAGCTAGGTGTCTAGCGAAGGCCAGCCAAGTAGGATAACAAGCAAACAGCGCTGTAACTAAGTACACCACTTCGGTGGATGATATTTAAAAAAAAAAAAAACGCTGTAAAAAGAAGCTCATTTCGAATCACATGTGCGACGAAAGCGTGGTGAGTCTGCTCGAGAGCGAAGAATG
>JABMCL010002484.1:182500-190000 GCA_018857735.1 Alviniconcha marisindica
ACACACGAGCATACTGACTGTACGAAACTTAATTTACACACAGCTTAAAACGGGCAGCAGACACTTGAGACGGATGAAGACAGAAGCACGGAACGAAAAACATGGCATGTCTATAGTTGTAAATCAGTCAAGCCTGGGCATAAAAAGATTGTGTCTGCATTTAATGCATGGAAATGAGACATTAGCCAACTATAACAATCTAAAGTTTGTTTTGGGTCAGTTGTAAATGCCACGAACGGAAGTTGATTTGGTGTTCCTCTTTCCGGTTTTGTGTCAACATACAATTTTCTCAGAAGGGCATTTTATGCCATACAACTGAGCCCCACTCCCACCGCTCCAACTAAAAAAGAAGTACGGAAATGGCTGCATGAATAAATATAATAAACATAACGGCAACGCTTATTTCTTGTGCACTTCATTAATTTGTCATGTTGCAATATACAAAGAGAGACACGTTTTCTCGTGTGATCTCCCAGGAAGGACACAATGATGTTGCCAGCAAAACTATACTGGGTCAACACTAACCCTCACTTTCATAAACTCTCACCGAGGTCTGCGTCAACACTAACCCTGACTTGTATAACCTGTCACCGTGGTCTCCCACAAAGGACACCATGATGTTGCCAGCATAGCCGTACTGGGTCAACACTCTCCCTGACTTATATAAATTCTCACCGTGATCTCCCAGGAAGGACACAATGGTGTTGTCAGCAAAGCCGTACTGGGTCAACACTAACCCTGTCTTGTATAAACTCTCACCGTGGTCTCCCAGAAAGGACACAATGATGTTGCCAGCAAAACTATACTGGGTCAACACTCTCCCTGACTTATATAAATTCTCACCGTGATCTCCCAGAAAGGACACAATGGTGTTGTCAGCAAAGCCGTGCTGGCTCAAAGCCTTCATCACTCTTCCCACCAGAGCGTCCAAGAAACTCGTGGCTGCTGAGTAAGCTTGGCGTATCTTGTACTGGAATAGATGTAATAATTATTAGAGGCTGTCGGTGTCACAAGTTTTGCTCACGGAACGAACAAGCGTGTGAGTATATAATTAATAATCGCGATGAATGAGGTTTACCGCAAAAACGAACCTTCCCATTTTTGGCATAAAGGTTTATATATATATATATATTCTCAAAACAAAAACAAACAAACGGAACATCCAAACACATAAAAGATAAAAAATATATCAACTTTGCTAAACTTATTTTTATATTTGAAACTTCTTCTTTTTTTATCTGTTTGGATCTTGTTTTAGAACGCTAGCAGTCATTCTGGTTTTCAGTTTCTTATTTTCTTTTCTTTTTAACAAACGCAACAGTAACTCCCCCGCTACAATTTTTTTTTTTTTTTTTTTTTTTTTAAATGAACTGATTCATTAAATTCCTTCGTACCTGGTAGCTATCAGGGATATAGCGGTTGGGACCCGTTGTGTGAAGGGCTGCGATATCGTGAAAGCTGTGCAGCTCGGAACTAGCACTCCAGGCCAGGTCCGGCATTTGAGGCGGTCTCGTGCGGTTAGCAGCCAAGTGGATGTTGGACAAGGGGTACAGGTCTGAAATGATAACGATAAATGTTATGTGGAAGTTGTCGCGTACGTGCACTACCCCCACTCTCTTCACTTCCCTACCTTCCTTGTTGGACAAGGGGTACAGGTCTGAAATGACAACGATAAATGTTATGTGGAAGTTGTCGCGTACGTGCACTACCCCCACTCTCTTCACTTCCCTACCTTCCTTGTTGGACAAGGGGTACAGGTCTGAAATGATACTGATAAATGTTATGTGGAAGTTGTCGCGTACGTGCACTACCCCCACTCTCTTCACTTCCCTACCTTCCTTGTTGGACAAGGGGTACAGGTCTGAAATAATAATAATGTTATGTGGAAGTAGATCACGTACGTGTACTACCCCACATTCTTCCCTTCGCTTCCTTCCTTGTTGGACAGGGGGCACAGGTCTGAAATAATAATAATGTTATGTGGAAGTTGTCACGTACGTGTACTACCCCACATTCTTCCCTTCGCTTCCTTCCTTGTTGGACAAGGGGCACAGGTCTGAAGTAATAATAATGTTATATGGAAGTTGTCACGTACGTGTACTACCCCCTTCCCTTCACTTCCCTTCCTTGTTGAACAAGGGGTACAGGTCTGAAACGATAACAATAAATGTCTTACGGAAGTTGTCACGTACGTGTACTACCCCCGAGTGTACTACCACCACTCTCTTCACTTCCCTTCCTTCCTTGTTGGACAAGGAGTACAGGTCTGAAATGATAATGATAATAATAATGATGTTATGTGGAAGTTGTCATGTACGTGTACTACCCCCACTCTCTTCACTTCCCCTTTTACTTGTTGGTCAAGGGGTACATGTCTGAAGTGATAATAATAAATGTTATATGGAAGTTGTCACGTACGTGTACTACCCCCCTCCCTTCACTTCCCCTTTTTCTTGTTGGACAAGGGGTACAGGTCTGAAGTGATAATAATAAATGTTATATGGAAGTTGTCACGTACGTGTACTACCCCACTCCCTTCACTTCCCCTTTTCCTTGTTGGACAAGGGGTATTGGTCTGAAACGATGATAATGATAATGATGATGATGATGATGATATATGGAAGTTGTAATGCACGTGTACTACCCCCCTCTCTTCACTTCCCCTTTTCCTTGTTGGACCGAAATTATATTGATAATAATAATAAATGTTATATGGAAGTTGTCACGTACGTGTACTACCCCACTCTCTTCCCTTCCCTTTACTTCCTTGTTGGACAAGGGGTACAGGTTTGAAATAATAATAATGTAATATGGAAGTTGTGCCCCTCTCTTCGCTTCCATTTTTCCTCGTTGGACAAGAGGTACAGGTCTGAAATGATAATAATAAATGTTATATGGAAGTTGTCACTCCCCCCGTCCCTTCACTTCCCTTCCTTCCTTGGTGGACAAGGGGTACAGGTCTGAAATAATAATAATGTTATATGGAAGTTAGCATGTACGTGTACTACCCCACATTCTTCCCTTCGCTTCCTTCCTTCTTGGACAGGGCGCACAGGTCTGAAGGGATAATAATGTTATATGGAAGTTGTCACGTACGTGTACTACCCCCCTCCCTTCACTTCCCTTCCTTCCTTGTAGGACAAGGGGTACAGGTCTGAAATAATAATAATAATGTTATATGGAAGTTGGCATGTACGTGTACTACCCCACATTCTTCCCTTTGCTTCCTTTCTTGTTGGACAGGGCGCACAGGTCTGAAGTGATAATAATATTATATGGAAGTTGTCACGTACGTGTACTACCCCCTTCCCTTCACTTCACTTCCTTCCTTGTAGGACAAGGGGTACAGGTCTGAAATAATAATAATGTTATATAGAAGTTGGCATGTACGTGTACTACCCCCCTCCTTTCCTTCCCAGGCCCTCGTCACCTCCCCTCCCCTAGTATTTTTGTCATACCCACGAGGTACTGGTGAAGGAAGATGTACGGCAGGTAAGGATTGTGCAAGTTTTTGTCTTGTAGGCTATACCTCCTCACCTAAGGCATACGGGAATGGCGGAAGCTGTCATGCACACACTGTTCTCCAACATCTTCCTCTCTGTCTCGGTCTCTGTCTGTCTGTCTGTCTGTCTGTCTGTCTGTCTGTCTCTCTTCTCTCTCTCTCTCTCTCTCTCTCTCTCTCTCTCTCTCTCTCTCTCTCTCTCTCTCTCTCTCTCTCTCTCTCTCTCTCTCTCTCTCTCCACACCTCAGTCACAATCTCTCACCGAGGTACTGCTGAGGGAAGATCCAGGGCAGGTGAGGCTTGTGGAAGCCGACGGCCAGGAAGAAGGGCTGGTCGTGGTTGTGGGCGTGGGTCCGAAGAAAGTTGACGGCGAAGTCGGCGATGGTTGTGTCCTGCAGTTTGCCTGATTTCGTTTCGTCCACTGGATGCACAGAGGACTGCTTTCTCTGCAAAGGTAACAGTGTAAAGGGAAAATAGCGTAAACAGGTAACAGTGTAAACAGAAAACGATGTGAACATGTAACAGTGTCAACAGAAAACAATGTAAACAGGTAACAGTCTAAACAGAAAACTATGTGAGCAGGTAACAGTATAAACAGAAAACGATGTGAGCAGGTAACAGTATAAACAGAAAACGATGTGAACAGGTAACAGTATAAACAGAAAACGATGTGAACAGGTGACAATGTGAACAGAAAACAATGTAAACAGGTAACAGGGGGGGGGGGGGGGAATGTAAACATAATTCATTTATTTTTTAAACCATATGCGCTAATAATTAAGCACCCGCCTGATTTCAACTGACGGGCCACAAACTCGACAGGAATGCCGGTGTCACAGGCAGATGGAAGGTCAAGGGCACTTACGTGGGGTGAACTGAAAGGCTACTCTCAGTCTCTGGGGAACAGGGAGACAGGCACGCAAGCAGACCAACATAAGGATATAAACTATGGACGGGGAAATAGCAATTAACCCACCGATTTGAACGGAAAGGTCGAGCTAACCTCGAATGGACAGGGAAACAGCTTGGTGTCACAGACTTCAAGACGGGACCCTCCTGGTGCGGGTCTGAAGGGCTGAACTCTTTCATAAAGGTTGTGACGATCAGCTCTGGGGATAGCCATACGTGTTTCTGGGATACACGGGGATATAGCAACCCGCCCGATTTGAACTGAAAGCTGACGTGGAATGGACAGGAAGACAGGTACGTGTCCCAGAAAATGGGACCCGCCTGATGTGAATTGATCACCAACTCTGGGGATAGTCATACGTGTTTCCGGGATATACAGGGATATAGCAACCCACCCGATTTGAGCTGAAGGCTGGGCTAACCTCGAGTGAACAGGGAGACAGCTAGGTGTCACAAACTGCAAGAACGGACGCACCTGGTGTGAACTGAAGGGCTGAACTCCTTCATAAGGTTTTGATGGCCAACTTTGGGGATAGTCTTACGTGTTTCCGGGATATACGGGGATACAGCAACCCACCCGATTTGAACTGAAGGCCGTGCTAACCTCGAATGGACAGGAAGGCAGCTAGGTGTCACAGACCGCAAGACGGGGCCCACCTGGTGTGGTTCTGAAGGGTTGAACTCCTTCATAAAGTTTTGATGGCCAACGTTGAGATAGTCAAACGTGTTTGGGGGATATACGGGGACATAGCAATACACCCGATTTGAACTGAATGCTGACTTGGAATTGACAGGACGACAGGTACCAGTCACCTACCTGGTGTGAATTGAAGGGTTGAACCCCTTGATAAGGTGTTGATGTCCAACTCTGGGGATAGTCAAACGTACCTCCAGAGGCCTCGCCTGTAAAAAGTCAAGCAACCTAAAGACGTGGTACCAGCCTAATACAGATATGAGTTGGTTTAAATATTATTATTATTTTATATATATATATATTGTTTTGGATTTTGTTTGGAAATCGCCGGTTGATTTTATTTTCTAATTAGAAATCGACTTTCGTTGGTGACGATTAGTAGTATCTGATGTAAAAAAAAAAAAAACGATATTGTCACGTGTCCCTGCGGCTCTCTGGTGGAGTTATGTACCTTGTATTTGTGCTTTTCTCCACATATTTACTTGCATGCCATGTGAGAGTTACGGTAGGCGACTCAGGTCTTTGTTGCTGTGTTCATATGCGACATCTTTCGAGCGCTGATTAACTCCCTTGTTTGTTGAGTTGTTGGAGATCGAAAGTGAAGAGTGAATTATGAGCTGAATTATGCCGTCAATCATAATTTAGCGATCTATTAAGTATAAAAAGCTTACTGACCCGGGTGGAATATTTTCCCGACGCTCTGTACGTTGTATCCGTGGTGCTTGAAGTACTCCGGTATCGTCGTGAAGTTGCCCGCCACTTTCCTGAAGTAGGTATGCAGGTCAAAGACACGTGTCGTCTCCGGGCGGCGGCCCGTCAGAAACGAAGTTCTGCTTGGAGCGCACAGTGCGATCTGGAAATGACAAAGATAAAAACCGGCCTCGACGATCAAAGGCTGTTTTCTGTTTAAAATACTATATATATATATATATATATATATATACTCTGTTTAAATCATATTTGCTGTTTTTAACCTTGGCTGCACGCTAACTGCGTAGTCTTGAATTGTGAATCTTTTCTATAATACGTGTAGATATTGTTTCTTTTGTTTGTTTGTAATTCATGTGTGGCATTCCACGTTTTCCTTTGAGTGGAATAAAGGAGTACTTGACTATGACTTGACATATTTATTATTGGCAAATCTGTATTGTCTCTATCCAGAAAGATGAGGTGTATATACCACGGATGCATATGTTGTTGTTGTTGTTTTGGGGGGTATGGTGATTTCTGTCCACAGAAACCATATGGCTTATTGGGGATGTGGGAAGAGCGGGATAGGGAATGAGAGCCCAGGCCCACTTCCCTGTTCACACAGCTCCTGAGCTCTGTGGCCGTCTTGGGCTCCCCGTCCCTGATACTGTGATAGTCCGTACAGGTCTCTGTGGACGTAAAGCAACATTGAACCAGAGCTCAGGAGCTGTGTGAAAATGGAGGTGGCTATCCTAGGCTCCACCCCCACCCCCACACCCCATCCTGTCCCCAGTAGTCCGTACGGTTTCTGTGGACGTAAGGCGCCATTGAACCAGAGCTCAGGAGTTGTGTGTGAAAGTCGAGGGGGCCGTCCTGGGCTCCCCGTCACGAATAGTCCGTACATGTCTCTGTGGACGTAAAGCGCCAATGAACCAGAGCTCAGGAGCTGTGTGAAAGTCGAGGTGGCCGTCCTGGACCCCCGCCTCCCCGCCTCCCCTAATAGTCCGTACGGTTTCTGTGGACGTAAGGCAACATTGAACCAGAGCTCAGGAGCTGTCCGTGAAAGTGGAGGGGGCCGTCCTGGGCTCCCCGTCCCGAATAGTCCGTACGGTTTCCTGTGGACGTAAAGCAACGTTGAATGTGGACGTAAAGCAACGTTGAATGTGGACGTAAATCAACATTGAATGTGGACGTAAAGCAACACTGAACCAGAGCTCAGGAGCTGTGCGTGAAAGTGGAGGTGGCCGTCCTGGGCTCCCCGTCCCTAATAAGCCATACGGTCTCTGTGGACGTAAAGCAACATTGAATGTGGACGTAAAGCAACATTGAATGTGGACGTAAAGCAACACTGAACCAGAGCTCAGGAGCTGTGTGTGAAAGTCGAGGTGGACGTCAGTCCTGGGATTCCCCCCCCTACCCCCCCCCCCCCCCCCCCCCCCCCCCCCACCCCCACCCACTCACCCCACCCCACATCCCTAACAGTCCCTGCGGTCTCTGTGGACGTAAAGCAACACTGAACCAACGAAAGCCTAGAGCACCACCTCCTTGTTGACACAGCTCCTGAGCTCTGCGTATTTGTTTCACAATGTCGCTTGTGTGCGCGGCGAGGGATCTGCGTTTCAGTTGCGTTCAGTTCAAGACGGTATATTTCTATGCGGTCGGAAAATCCCATACGCGCGCTACCCATGACGCCTGTAGCTGTGGC
>JABMCL010002484.1:210000-257500 GCA_018857735.1 Alviniconcha marisindica
CAGCTTTGCTGACAACACAATTGTGTCCTTTCTGGGAGATCACGATGAGACTATATATAAGTCAGGGAGAGTGTTGACCCGGTACAGCTTTGCTGACAACACAATTGTGTCCTTTCTGGGAGATCACGATGAGACTATATATAAGTCAGGGAGAATGTTGACCCGTACGCTTTGCTGAGCAACACCATTGTGTCCTTTCTGGGAGATCACGATGAGACTTATATAGTCAGGGGAGTGTTGACCCGTACGGCTTTGCTGGCAACACCATTGTGTCCTTTCTGGGAGATCACGGTGCAGAGCTATAGTCAGGGAGTGTTGGACCTAGTACAGCTGTGCTGGCAACACCATTGTGTCCTTCCTAATCTGGGAGATCACGGGAGAGTCTAGTCAGGGAAAGTGTTGACCAAGTACGCTGTGCTGGCAACACCATTGTGTCCTTCCTGGACTATCTGGGAGATCACGGTGCTGGCAACACCATTGTGCCTTCCTGGACTATCTGGGAGATCACGGATGCTGGCAACACCATTGTGTCCTTCCTGGACTATCGTGGGAGATCACGGTGCTGGCAACACCATTGTGTCCTTCCTGGACTATCATGGGAGATCACGGAGCTGGCAACACCATTGTGTCCTTCCTGGACTATCGTGGGAGATCACGGTGCTGGCAACACCATTGTGTCCTTCCTGGACTATCGTGGGAGATCACGGTGCTGGCAACACCATTGTGTCCTTCCTGGACTATTGTGGGAGATCACGGAGCTGGCAACACCATTGTGTCCTTCCTGGACTATCGTGGGAGATCAATGTGCTGGCTACACCATTGTGTCCTTCCTGGACTATCATGGGAGATCACGGTGCTGGCAACACCGTTGTGTCCTTCCTGGACTATCATGGGAGATCACGGAGCTGGCAACACCATTGTGTCCTTCCTGGACTATCGTGGAAGATCACGGTGCTTGCAACACCATTGTGTCCTTCCTTGACTATCATGGGAGATCACGGAGCTGGCAACACCATTGTGTCCTTCCTGGACTATCGTGGAAGATCACGGTGCTGGCAACACAATTGTGCCCTTCCTGGACTATCGTGGGAGATCACTCTGCTGGCAACACCATTGTGTCCTTCCTGGACTGTCATGGGAGATCACTCTGCTGGCAACACCATTGTGTCCTTCCTGGACTATAGTGGAAGATCACGGTGAGAGCTAGTTTACTCTGGGAGACTATGAGATTTTAGATGATTTCCCCAGTTCGGGTTTGCTCACGTCTTTGTGCCCATCATCATACAGACCATGTTCGGGTTTGCTCACGTCTTTGTGCCTGTCGATCATCATGCAGACCACGTTCGGGTTTGCTCACGTCTTTGTGCCTGTCGATCATCATACAGATCACGTTCGGGTTTGCTCACGTCTTTGTGCCTGTCGATCATCATGTAGACCACGTTCGGGTTTGCTCACGTCTTTGTGCCTGTCGATCATCATACAGATCACGTTCGGGTTTGCTCACGTCTTTGTGCCTGTCGATCATCATGCAGACCACGTTCGGGTTTGCTCACGTCTTTGTGCCCGTCATCATACAGATCACATTCGGGTTTGTTCACGTCTTTGTGCCCATCAGATCACGTTCTGATTTCCTCACGTCTTTGTACCTATTATCATGAAGTCATTGTGCCTGCAAAAAGGTCACATACGCACGCTACAGATCCTGTAGTCCATGACAGAGCTCGGTGGAGTAAGTAACTTGATATTTTAAGCCCAGTCAAACAGTACGGTAATATCAGGGCGAAGCTCGGTGGAGTAAGTAACTTGATATTTTAAGCCCAGTCAAACAGTACGGTAATATCAGGGCGAAGCTCGGTGGAGTAAGTAACTTGATATTTTAAGCCCAGTCAACCAGTACGGTTATATCAGGGCGAAGCTCGGTGGAGTAAGTAACTTGATATTTTAAGCCCAGTCAACCAGTACGGTTATATCAGGGCGAAGCTCGGTGGAGTAAGTGACTTGATATTTTAAGCCCAGTCAACCAGTACGGTTATATCAGGGCGAAGCTCGGTTGAGTAAGTAAACACCAAACTAACCCAGCATGTGCTAAAGGTGTCAAATATATGTCTTCAACATGCTGTTAATCACTACACAGAAGAAGATGAAGACGAAAAAGGAAAGAAAATAAATAAATAATAGGAGGGAGCTGTAGGATCCTGTCGATAGCCAAAACGACATTATATTATTATTATTTATTTATTTATTTTCTTTCAGGATGGCACCTGGGCGACAACGCCGAGTGGTGCAAGCACACCAACTTCGACATGGCCTTGTCTTCAACATGCTGTTAATCACTATACACAGAAGAAGACGAAGACGAAAAAGGACTCCTCTCCTGCCGATAGCCTAACGACGTTTTAAAATTATTATTATTATTATTATTATTTCAGGCTGGCACCTGGGCGACAACGCCGAGTGGTGCAAGCACACCAACTTCGACATGGCCTTGAGAATCCCCATGATGCTCTACGTCCCCGGCGTCACTTCCGTCGGCCACACCTTCGACTTCATCGACGCCCTCGCTCCGGGCTTCCACAATCACGCCCACGGGCCCGGCCCCAGCCACGCCACCGACGAGCTGGTGGAGGCCATCGACCTGTACCCGACTCTGACGGAGCTTTCGGGGCTGTCCGTGCCTCGGACGTGCCCGGATAACTCTCACCACGTCCACGTCTGCACGGAAGGTACCAGCCTCGTGCCCCTCGTGAAGAAGGTCAGGGGCCTGTCCCACGACGCCTCCTCCTCCTCTTCCTCGCACGCTATGCAGTGGAAGCAGGCGGCGTTCAGCCAGTACCTGAGGAACATGCGGACCCCGAGACTAGCTACCATGGGCTACACGGTCCGCACCAGGACCCATCGCTACACCGAGTGGTACCCTTACGACACGGTTCACTTCCGCGCCAACTTTTCCGCCGTCGTCGCGAGGGAGCTGTACGATCACAGCAGCGACCCCTTCGAGTTCAGCAACCTGGCGGAAGTGACGTCACACAGCAGCACGGTGCAGGAGATGTCGCATGTCCTTCGCAACGGCTGGCGGAAGACGCTGGAGAATTACCTCCACACTCTTTGAACACTGATTTGTAAAAGAAATTAAAAACGTTGGATATTATGTGTGTGTGTGTGTGTGTGTGTGGTGGTGCGTGCGTGCGTGCGTGCGTGCGTGCGTGCGTGCGTGCGTGCAGCAGTCACTTTCAGACGCAACTCTCTCGCTGCCCATAAAACATCGAAGGCTTCGCTCGATCCCTCGGTCCCTGGCGTCAGGAGCTGTGTGAAAGCCGAGGTGGCCGTCTGTACGACTTAATACTCAAGAACGCGAGTAACTCCAATACAAGACAGGAGGAAGGTTTATTTGTAAAGACAGAAAGGCATAAAAAGTCATATAAAACAGCCATTATTATGCTTTACAGTACGCCTTTTTTTTTCTTCTTCTCTCAAAAACTAAAATGAGCAAAAATAATAACACCAACACTTTCCTGGCTGAGCTGTGGATATGCATACACCATTGGGAAAGCAATGTTAATCAACACTCGACACCTTAAAAACAAAGCAAAATGTCCAGTGAACAAAAAGTAAAGACAAATGCCCAGTTAATAAGGACTAAGATCAGTCATAATTGAAAGATCATGTGTTAGTTACAAAAATGCTATCGATTAAAACGGCATTGATTAAGATATTTACAGACACGTACAAACACTCATTAACATTTATGAATTATAAAAGATTTAAACAAACCCCCTAAATTAGTTGTTCCCTCAAAGCTGCCTGATGGCTAAGGCAACAGAAAATCTTTTAAAAGTAGAGAAAAAGCTGTCTCATTCATTTCGCTGTCAGTGTCGCAAGTTGGCAAACGTGATGCAAGCCGATCAAGGTAAATCAGCGAAGGGTCTCAAACCAAACTCATCATGAACAATGAATGTGATGAATGTGCATGAACCTATAAATCCTTGAACCGTTGTGTTCATTGAAACGATCATTCAATTAAAATGTGCAAAACTGTACTGATACGGCAGTCATGATTTCATTGTCAGTTCCCACAGATGCATCAATAAAACAATTCATCTTTTGAATGGGTAACGAGAACACCACCACATCTGACAGACTAAAATGTCTAGTGTTTTACAAATTTTCTGGCATGAGGTAAGAATTACCTTCCACAGGTGATATCTGCAATCACAGACGCCACGAGAACCTGCAAGAATTTCTGTGGCAACATCACCATGCGAAATGCTGGATCAACGATGAAAGAATAGATTATTTACAGTACCCTGAGATTTTTTTCCATTCACAGATTCAACAGTATGCAGTGCAAGACTAGATCTACAACTGTAGTGCTTTAGTTTTGACTCATCGATTCTAGCCTGTCACAGCGACAGACAGCCTCCACATTCTGTCCATCAAAAATGGTACATTTTACACATGATGGAACATCTGTTTCAAAGAAAACACACCTTAGTGAAGATAATGCTGTTTGTGTGTTGAGATCTAACAATAGAACCAACAGTATTTCATGCTCACAAAAAAAAAAAGGAGCATCTAAAGAGAGAGATAAGGGTGGTGGTGGTGGTGGGGGTGAAATTAGGTCTGTTATTTAGTTAGTAATTGGATTTTTAATGTCCTGTCAATCACACAGGGTCACCTCAGGACAGTTAAACTCGGGTCATAAGGTCCGATTGATCTTTGTGCCAAAACCTGGTAATATAGCACAATCAAATCGACAGTATTTACTGTACCTGAAAAATGACCAAGAAGCTAGCATTGCCACTTTAAAAGAATTACCGGAAAATAACAATGACTAGGGAGGTGAACCCATGGAATGATTGTCAACTTCTTGCCATTGAACTGAATCAATGCACAGGATTAGTACAAAAAGCAGACTTATAAGTAACAACATCAGGAAACAATTATTTTTCTTGATAGTTTGACGAGATCAGATGCACTGCATCAACCTGACTTGAGCAAAGAAATGCGATGAAACAGGCATAGTTTACGCAAAAGGGAATTCATAAGATAAAAGTAACAGGAATATATGTTGCTCATCACATAGGCCTATGCAAAACAACATACTGCATCTGTCTTGCAACGCCAAATTTAAGCTGACACCTATCACAGTACTCAGTAGTGAATTTCAATACCAGAATTGCAGAAGAAAAAGAAAATATCAAGGGTAAAAGAAGAATTTGGCAAGCTGGTTAGTAAAGACATTATGATTAAAAATAATATCATATAACTTTTATATAGCGCTATTTTGTGGTCTACACAACCCCACAGCGCTTTTAACATCCAGTGAACCACACAGGGGCAGTTTGGAGAGAGAGAGAGAGAGAGAGAGAGAGAGAGAGAGAGAGAGAGAGAGAGAGAGAGAGAGAGAGCAACCTCACTGCGCTTTTAACATCCTGTGAACCACACAGGGGCAATTTGGAGAGAGAGAGAGAGAGAGAGAGAGAGAGAGAGAGAGAGAGAGAGAGAGAGAGAGAGAGAGAGACTCATCAACTACAAGAGATCTCTGAGGGTTAAAAAACCCAGCACAAACCCAGCTGAACACCCATCACACAACTTGTGCCTTACAAAACAGCAACACATGTGAGCAAACAGTACAACTTACACGTGTACAAAAGACAGAGCAACAATCAACCATTTCTCGTTATTATATATGTGATCAAACAATGGAATTCATGGAATTCATTTTTCATATATATACAAGGTGATGTTAGTCCGCTAAAGATTACATACATATATCATTTTTTTAAATGTGAGAAGAGAGAGACATTACGAGAAGGTACACCATCCACCTCACTGAAACGGGTGATGCAATTCAAACTAACTGTTCCATAGACGTAGAACTGGAAAAGGCCCCCCGAGTTGAAACCCCAGTCTAGAGTTTTAGTTTGAAGACTCTCCTGGCACTTGACAACCAACATTTTTCAGCAGAATGTGTCAGTGTTTTTGTGTGTTTTTTAGCTCACTACCACAGCGGGGAGGTCCGTATTGTTGTTCTTTGTGTTCATTACTACGGCTTTTTAGAGGTCAGTCACACTGCTTCTGTGTTCATTACTCTAGTTTTGAGGTTATAGTCACATTGTAAAGTTGTTGTTTTTTGTGTTCATTACTACGGCTTAGAGGTCAGTCACACTGCTTCCGTGTTCATTACTCTAGTTTTGAGGTTCTAGTCACACTGTATAGTTGTTTTTTGTGTTCATTACTACGGCTTAGAGATCAGTCACACTGCTTCTGTGTTCATTACCATAGTTTTGAGGTTATTGTCAGGCTGTTTCTGTGTTCATTATCATAGCTAGAGGTTAATCACACTATTTCTGTGTTCATGATTACAATTTAGAAGGCAGTCAAGCTGTTAGGCTGTTCAGTGCTTTAGCTAGAGGTTAGTAACGCAGTTTCAACATTCATCACTACAGCTTAGAAGGCAGTCACGCCATTTCTGTGTTCATAAACCATAGCTAGAGGTACGTCATGCTAGTTTTGTGTTCATCACTGCAGCTTAGAAGGCAGTCACGCTGTTTCTGTGTTCACTACCAGAGCTAGAGGTTACTCACACTGTTTCTGTGTTCACTACCAGAGCTACAGGTTACTCACACTGTTCTTGTGTTCATCATTACAGTTTAGAAGGCAGTCACATGGTTTCTGTGTTCACTACCATAGCTAGAGGTTAATCATGCTATTTCTGCGTTCATCATTACAGTTTAGAAGGCAGTCGGGCTGTTTCTGTGTTCACTACCATAGCTTGAGGTTGATCACGCTATTTTTGTGTCCATCACTACAGTTTAGAAGGCAGTCACGCTGTTTCTGTTTTCACTACCAGAGCTAGAGGTTACTCACACTGTTCCTGTGTTCATCACTACAGTTTAGAAGGCAGTCATGCTATTTCTGTGTTCACTACCATAGCTGGAGGTTACTCACACTGTTTCTGTGTTCACTACCGGAGCTACAGGTTAATCCCACTATTTCTGTGTTCATCACTACAGCTTAGAAGGCAGTCACGCTGTTTCTGTGTTCACTACCAGAGCTAGAGGTTACTCACACTGTTCCTGTGTTCATCACTACAGTTTAGAAGGCAGTCATGCTGTTTGTGTTCACTACCATAGCTAGAGGTTACTCACGCTGTTTCTGTGTTCACTACCAGAGCTACAGGTTACTCACACTGTTCCTGTGTTCATCATTACAGTTTACAATACAACTTTATTGCCAAGTGTCAATACAATGATTGCACGAGGAATGTTTTGTTTAGAAGGCAGTCATGCTGTTTCTGTGTTCACTACCGTAGCTAGAGGTTAATCAGGATATTTCTGCGTTCATCATTACAGTTTAGAAGGCAGTCACGCTGTTTCTGTGTTCACTTACATAGCTAGAGGTTAATAACGCTATATCAGCGTTCATCACTACAGCTTAGAAGGCAGTCACGCTGTTTCTGTGTTCACTACCATAGGTAGAGGTTACTCACACTGTTTCTGTATTCATTACTGCAACATAGATGGTGGTTTAAAAAAAAACATCCTCTCACTTTTAGCCTGATAGCTCCACCTGCCCAGGCGAGTAGAATAAACATGTGTTCAAACTTGCGCTTAAAACTGTACAGATTCAAGGTGCTTGAGTGCTATTTTGATGGTTTTTATCAACCATGCTCCTTTCCTGTTTAAATGACAACAGACATAATTTTTTCAGATTCCACAGAATCAAATGAAATGCTTTATATGAGACAGCAAAAATATTATGCATGGGGCAGTGATAAGCTGCCTTTAAAAAAATATATACATCTTTGTTTTTTCATGAATGTCTGGTCAACCATGTTCCTTTCCTGTTTCAAAGACAACAGCCATGAATTTTTTAATTCCTATAGCATAAAATGAAATGCTTTATATATGTGAGACAGCAGAAAGATTATGTATGGTACACTAGAAGTTCTGTAAAACCTCACTTGCAAATTCCACTACATTTTTTTGTTCTTGATACTGACATGAGCATATTTCTAAACAAAGCTACACAAAATGCAATGAGAATTCAAAGACGGGACATACAAGTTGATCATATGTAACACATCACCATCACTGCAACAATCAGAAGAATTGCTCCCAAGGAATGAACAATGCTAAACAAACGACACAAAAACACTGAATATTTAAAGGCAGGACACATCGGCTGAGCCAGCACATACATCACCATTGTTGCAACCATCACTATTATCAGAAGGACAAAGAATGCACAAAAAAATGTGTTATAAAATATTTAAATTTTTTTATCTGTTGACATTGAAGGATTTTCCATACAAATACTGCACCTTAAGAATTAAAATCTCCAGTGCTTTATTAGTGACCAAAAGGTACAAAACCAAAACCCAAAAAGGCAAAACAACAACAACAACAAAAAAACCACATGTATTTCGGATATTCACGCAGCACGTAATGCACAAAGCACTCATTGATCCAAATCAAACATTTCATCTGACCTGACAGTATCGAATACTAGCCTGCCTACCCTGTTTCTTTTCCTAATGCTATTAACAGCTGCAACAGAGCGTGACGCAGCTTTCCAAATGAAAGCAATACAACCAGCTGCCAAAGTCCCCACGCTCATACGACCTAAATGCAGACCTGAGCTGAAAGTTTCAACTGAGCTGTTAGTATCGAGCATAGGCCTACCACCGCCTCTCTGTCTCCCTTTCTAAAGCTCAATAACAACAACGCAAATTTACAACATACTCGTCTAAGCTTTGAGTTTTTCTTTCCCTGCGTGATTTGTCTGTATCATTCTCTACCATCTAATGCATGGACTATTTTATCTCTGCGTTTTTCGAGGGCAGGGCTATTACTCCGCATGCGCTTTGGTGTCTTTCAGTCAATCTTCACATTCTGTGCAGTGTCAGTTCTTTCCCTGTGTAATTTGTCTGATATTCTCTACCACCTAATGCATGCAACTACTTGATCTTTGCACTTTTCAAGGGCAGGTACCCCATGTAACATGGAAGCTTTGGTGCCTTTCAGTCAGTCTTCACATTCTGTGCAGTGTCAGTTCTTTCCCTGTGAAGTTTGTCTGATATTCTCTACCACCTAATGCATGCGACTATTTGATCTTTGCACTTTTCAAGGGCAGGTATGCATGGAAGCTTTGGTGCCTTTCAGTCAGTCTTCACATTCTGTGCAGTGTCAGTTCTTTGCCTGTGTTTTTTGTCTGATATTCTCTACCACCTAATGCATGGGACTATTTGATCTTTGCACTTTTCAAGGGCAGGTATGCATGTAAGCTTTGGTGCCTATCAGTCATAATGCATGGGACTATTTGATCTTTGCACTTTTCAAGAGCATGGAAGCTTTGGTGCCTTTCAATCTTCACATTCTGTGCAGTGTCAGTTCTTTCCCTGTGCAATTTATCGGATACTCTCTACCACCTAATGCACGGGACTATCTGATCTTTGCACTTTTCAAGAGCAGAGCCTTTATTCCACCTGAGCTGTGGTGTCTTTCAGTCAGTCTTCACTGGGCTGTCACTCCACGTAAGATCTGGCGTCTTTCAGTCAATCTTCACTGGGCTGTCACTCCACGTAAGATCTGGCGTCTTTCAGTCAGTCTTCACTGGGCTGTCACTCCACTTAAGATCTGGCGTCTTTCAGTCAATCTTTATGACCTGTGCTGTGTCAGTTCTTTTCACATGTATCTAGCTTCCATATAAGATCTGGTGTTTTTCAGTCAATCTTCATGACCTGTGCTGTGTCGGTTCTTTTCACATGTATCTAGCTGCAAGCCTCACATTCCGTATCACCTAGTGCAGAGACTGACTTTGCATTTTTAAGGACTGAAAAGCAGGGGCATATTATTACTAATGCAAAAATGGATTAAAATTGTCATGGAAGATGGTTTTATCGCTTTTTGAATACTACAGGCACCAGACTCCAAAATATCAGTTTTGATGGAAATTCACAAAGAGCTTTTAATTCTTTTTTGATCCCATGCAAATAGCTACAAGACCACAGAAGCAGCAGCAGCAGCAGCAGCAGCCGAGAATGATGTAGACAGCTGTGATCATCCAGAAGGCAAACCAGTACAGCGTTTCGTCGCAGTAATTATCCGAGTTGGGATTGGAATTGAAGTCTCCCTTGGTGCGGTAGACCCACACGTTGCCTGCAACATACAGAGTGATTGGCTGATTGATGATCGCTTATACAGTGCTATTCTCCACTCTCTCAAGCAGACTCACTGCGCTCGCATGTGGTTCTACATGAGTGCACTAGCTTTTAATAGTGTTTTTTTTAAATATCCGCCGAAGTGGTGTAGTTACAGCGCTGGCATGGCTGGTGCCACATGAAGCTGATGCCATCTCGGTGCAAGCTCTGTGTACACCATACAACCATGCACCACGTCACTTTATGCAAAGCCACACATGTAAGGTGTATGCGTGTTTAGCTGTAACCTGCCACCTGTACTTTTGGCAGAATGACCAGGATCTTTTATGTGCTACTGCGGTAACCCGGGGGTGGAACGGATACCGAAATAAGAGTCAGCACAGAAAGTCGACCCCGGAGAAGAAAATTCTCCCGCCGCTCCTGCAGGGATTCGAACCCGCGACCTTTCAATCATGAGTCTGGCACTCTAACCACTGAGCTATCCCCGCCCCTGCACAGATGCATATGACAAGGCTTGGTAAAACCCTGTTCTGCCTGGATGGACTGGCTAGCCACTGCTGTGCTTAACCCCTTCACTGCCCCAGCTTGTAAAATTTCCGGGCCTGCAGATGCACAGACGTCACTCAAAAACAGTGTATGTTCCAGTCCTACAACACATCTGCTTCTAATGCTATGCGTTTGGATAAAAATCCTTTCACATGCCAATGTGAAAAACAAAAAGGCTGAAGCATTTCAAATAATTTCACTTTTATCAATCGTTTTCAAGTGACATCATGGCAGCGAAGGGGTTAACGCCTGCCGGCCTGCTCACGAAGAGGCTATTTTTCCACGTTAATTTTAGTTCTATTTTTGTCAAAAAATGTGAAACAAGAATGACTGCTAGCATTCTAAAACAAGATCCAAACACAGAAAAGGTTCCAAAGAACTGGACACAAAAACACCGCAGCTCAACCAGAAACACATAAGTGGTTTAGCTCTCCATCTCATTTTTCGCCATTTAACCACTGTTTGTTATTTTGTAGCTTGATAGAGGGGATTACCCTGAAAATTTGCATGTTGTGTTTTGTCCTAATAAATAGCATTCTTTTGAACCTTTTATGTGTTGGATTCACTTTTTTTTTGTCCAAAAAATACCACCCATCCACTGCAGAGAGGCATTGCTGGAAGTTCTGAGAAGCAAGAAAAACAACTCCAACTGCTTAAAGGCAACTTACAGAGGGGGAAAAAGAAGAAGAAAAGAATGCAGGCCAGTAACACTCTTCAGCAGCCATTACTTGTATGCCAGTAACCAGGCTACAGCAAGCGCACGGCTGTTACTTGCATACCAGTAACCAGGCCACAGCAAGTGTTTGGCTGTTACAAGCATACCAGTAACAAGGCCACAGCACTCGGCTGTTACATGCATACCAGTAACAAGGCCACAGCATACACTCAGCTGTTACTTGCATACCAGTACCTGGCCACAGCAAGCGTTTGGCTGTTACATGCATACCAGTAACCAGGCCACAGCAAGCATTTGGCTGTTACTTGCATACCAGTAACCTGGCCACAGCAAGTGTTTGGCTGTTACATGCATACCAGTAACCAGGCCACAGCAAATATTCAGCTGTTACTTATATACCCATAAGTTGCCATGGCAAGTGTGCGGCTATTACTTGTATGCCAGTAACCAGGCCACATCAAGCACTCGGCTGATACTTGCATACCTGTAACCATGTCAATGCAAGCGCTTGGCTGTCAAATGCATACCAGTAACCAGGCCACAGAAAGTGCTTGGCTGTTACTTGCATACCAGTAACCTGGCCACAGCAAGTGTTTGGTTGTTACATGCATACCAGTAATACAGCCACAGCAAGCATTCGGCTGTTACTTATATACTGTAACCAGGTCACAGGAAGTGTTTGGCTGTTATTTGCATACCTGTAACCAGGCCACAGCAAGCGTTCGGCTGTTACATGCATACCAGTAACCTGGCCACAGCAAGTGTTTGGCTGTTACATGCATACCTGTAACCTGGCCACAGCAAGTGTTTGGCTGTTACATGCATACCAGTAACCTGGCCACAGCAAGTGTTTGGCTGTTACATGCATACCAGTGACCAGCCCACAGCAAGCGCTCGGCTGTTACATGCATACCAGTAACCTGGCCATAGCAAGTGTTTGGCTGTTATTTGCATACCAGTAACCAGGTCACAGCAAGCACTTGGCTGTTACATGCATACCAGTAACCAGGCCACAGCAATTGTTTGGCTGTTAACCTGGATACCAGTAACAAGGCCACAGCAAGCATTTGGCTGTTACTTGCATACCTGTAAAAAGGCCACAGCAAGCATTCAGCTGTTACTTATATACCCGTAAGTTGCCATGGCAAGTGTTCCGCTGTTACTTGCATACCAGTAACCCGGCCACAGCAAGCGTTTGGTTGTTCCATGCATACCAGTAATACAGCCACAGCAAATGTTTGGCTGTTACTTATACACCTGTAACCAGGCCACATAAAGTGTTTGGCTGTTATTTGCATACCTGTAACCAGGCCACAGCAAGTGTTCGGCTGTTACTTATATACCTGTAACCAGGCCACAGCAAGTGTTTGGCTGTTATTTGCATACCAGTAACCAGGCCACAGCAAGCATTCGGCTGTTACTTGCATACCAGTAACCTGGCCACAGCAAGTGTTTGGTTGTTCCATGCATACCAGTAATACAGCCACAGCAAGTGTTTGGCTGTTACTTATATACCTGTAACCAGGCCACAGCAAGTGTTTGGCTGTTACATGCATACCAGTAACCGGGCCACAGCAAGCATTTGGCTGTTACTTGCATACCTGTAACCAGGCCACAGCAAGCATTCAGCTGTTACTTATAAACCCATAAGTTGCCATGGCAAGTGTTCAGCTGTTACTTGCATACCAGTAACCTGGCCACAGCAAGTGTTTGGCTGTTACATGCATACCAGTGATACAGCCACAGCAAGCATTTGGCTGTTACTTATATACCTGTAACCAGGCCACAGGAAGTGTTTGACTGTTATTTGCATACCTGTAACCAGGCCACAACAAATGTTCGGCTGTTACTTGCATACCTGTAACCAGGCCACAGTAAGTGTTCGGCTGTTACAGGCATACCAGTAACCTGGCCACATTATGTGTTTGGCTGTTATTTGCATACCAGTAAGCTTGCCATGGCAAGTGGTCAACTGTTACATGCATACCAGTAACACGACCACAGCAAGCATTCGGCTGTTACTTGCACACCAGCAACGAGGCCACCGCAAGCGTTCAGCTGTTAAATCTAGCTGTTACCTACGTACCAGTAACACTGCCACAGCAAGCATTTGGCTGTTACTTGCATACCAGTAACATGGCCACTGTAAGCATTTGGCTGTTACTTATGGACCAGTAACATGGTCACAGCCAGTGGGGGGGAAAAAGGAAGAAGTAAAAGAGCAGCAACTGAAAGTGCGTGCACACACACACACACACACACACACACACACACACAGACACAGCATTAATGGCATTCACCACTCCTTAAAAACGCACCAGCAATAAACCAGGCAAACATAAAGAGGTCAATGACCGACTCCACAGGGTTGACTTTTCTCTGGTTTTCCTCTTCCTCTTCCTTTTTCTTGCAGCATCGGCGGACAATTGTGATGCTGTTACGCACCACTCCAAAGCTACCCGCCACAAGGAGGTAGATGGGAATGTAGCGCTCTGCTGGGCAGTCATCAAGATGCGTAGCACCTGCGACGTTAACATGAAATAACAACATTAGCAACGTCTTAAGGCAGTTAGCACCAGTGACATTAACATGAAATAACAACATTAGCAATGTCTTAGGTACTTAATAGCCGTGACATTAACATGAAATACTAACATTAGCAATGTCGTAAGTGCTTAGCACCTGCGACATTAACATGAAATACCAACGTCAGCAGTGTCTTAAGCGCTTAACACCTGCAACATTAACACTAAATACAACATAGCAATGTCTTAAGTGCTTAGCACCTGCAACATTAACATGAAATAACAACATAGCAAGTTTAGGTACTTAACACCGGTGACATTAACATGAAATACTAACATTAGCAATGTCTTAAGCCTTAACACCTGCGACATTAACATGAAATACCAACATTAGCAGTGTCTTAAGCGCTTAACACCTGCGACATTAACACTAAATAACAACATTAGCAATGTCTTAAGTGCTTAGCATCTGCAACATTAACATGAAATAACAACACTAGCAAGGTCTTAGGTGCTTAGCACCTGTGACATTAACATGAAATAACAACATCAGCAATGTCTTAAGCGCTTAACACCTGCCACATTAACATGAAATACCAACATTAGCAATGTCTTAAGCGCTTAACACCTGCGACATTAACATGAAACACCAACATTAGCAATGTCTTACATGTTTAGCATCTGTGACATATTTATTGATACTATGCATACACATAATTTCAAAACTGTACAGGAGAGAGAGAGAGAGAGAGAGAGAGAGAGAGAGAGAGAGAGAGAGAGAGAGAGAGAGAGAGAGAGAGAGAGAGATATTTGATTGATTGAACTTTATTTCTCAACGGTGAAGATATTAGCACAAAGGCCGACTCACATATTTGCCGTTGCTACAGTACTACTAATAACCAAGACATTCACAGTTAAATATTATTACAGAAGGCTATAGACAAATACAGCATCAGTAAAAATAAAAACAACAATTAATAAAATAATAATAATAATAATAATAAGAGAGAGAGAGAGAGAGAGAGAGAGAGAGAGAGAGAGAGAGAGAGAGAGAGAGAGAGAGAGAGAGAGAGAGCTCACCCATGACAATCATGGCAATGGGAATGGCCAGCATAATTCCCAGAAAAATGGTGAAGCCAACTGCACGGAAAGGAGCATCACATTATAAGTACAAGGCACATTATAATAATAATAATAATAAATCCTAATCAAAGTAGTTATAAAGCGCAAAATCTTGTCTGTAGAGACTATTCTAAGAGCATACATGCACACACACACACACACACACAGGCGCCCGCACACACAAGCATACTGACTGTACAAAACTTAATTTGCACACTACTTAAAACAGGCAGCATACAGAGACTCGAGACAGACGAAGACAGCAGCATGGAACAGAAAACATGGCAGGTGTATAGATATCAATACAACAGCCTCCCAAAAGCAGTTGGGGGCGGGGGTGGGGACTGAGAGAGATGGAATTAAGGGTAGGTAGTAAGATAATAATTCATTTTCTTTATATATTGTTGCTTCTCATATGGCACATGCACTTGTATATTATACATTGTTAGTTGTCATAATTTATACGTATTACTTTTGTGAAACTCAGAAAATGTTCGAGAATGTTGTATTTAAAGCGCAGTGAGTTTGGGTACACCAGAGAATAGCGCTATACAAAAGTTATCTATTATTATTATCATATTTCTTCCACAAAAACTTTGTGCTCATCTGTAACAATGGCTGCAAACAATACGGACAGTCTTTCACAGCAATTTGGCCTACAAAACACAAACCAACCAGCAACCGCTGACAGCTCTAGACAGTTCTCTGTCATCCACTTAACTTTGGGCCAGCCTCGTACTGATGTTCAGAAACATTCTTCCACAGGGTGTGATCAAGTAAACAACAAGCTGTCCGACAACATCATCTGTCGTATGTACTTCGGGGGCCCCAAAGCTCAACTATGTAACCAAAGTCCACATCAACGGGATTTGAGGCTTGAGAAGACGGCCAGCAGTGGAAAACATGGCAGGCCTAAGGCGCTTTGTTTTGTAAAAAGAAATGGCACCTCATCTGCCGTCCCAACTCCCTGGATCCTCAAATCCCCAGTAACAGCCTGATTATAATTTTAAAAAGGTGCCCCTGCCCCCCCCCCCCCCCTTCCACTCAACCCCATCCATCCCCCCCCCCTCTCACCTCCCCCTTCCCTTCCCTCTCGCCTCCCCTGCCCCACACCCCCTTTCCCTGCAATGCAATGCCACATAATGCTGTTTACTCACTTGTTCCAACCAAGAGAAAAATGACTCTCTTGACAAAGTCGACATTGCCACTCGACTCCTGTTTGATGGCTTTGGCTCGCCCAAACAGCGACTCGTAGGACGGAGGTGGTGGCCCTGGAATTAAACCATTTTGTTTAATATGTGTACGCACCTGTGTGTTTCCAATGAGGGAATTCAATCACTGCTGAGAACCACTAGGTAATTAAGTGGGACAACAACAACAACAACAACAAAAAGAAGCTTATCTGGTCCTGGAGTTTAACCATTTTGTTTGTGTATGTGTGTTTTTCCGATGAGGGAATTCAATCACTGCTGAAAACCACTAGGTAATTAAGTGGTGGAAAAAACAAACAAAAAACACGGAAACTATTCTGGCCCTGGAATTAAACAATTTTGTTTAATTTATGCATATATATATATATATATATATATATATATATATATATATATATATATATATATATGTGTGTGTGTGTATGTGTGTTTCCAATGTGGGAATTCAGTCACTGCTGGAAACCACTAGGTAATTAAGTGGAAGGAAAACAATTAACGGAAGCTATTCTGGCCCTGGAATTAAACAATTTTAATTTGCATATTATATTTTCATATAATCTGTGTGTTTCCAAATTCCAATAAGGGAATTCAATCGCTGTTGTAAACCACTAGGTAATTAAGAAGAAGAAAATGAATGGAAGCTATTCTGCCCTGGAATTAAACCATTTTATTTAATTTGTGTATGTGTGTGTGTTTCCAGTGAGGAAATTTGATCACCGTTGTAAACCACTAGCTAAGTGGGAGAAAAAATGAATAGAAGCTATAGTTTGTGTCATCATCTGTGTTGAATGTCCTCTTCACCAACATCAACCAAAGAAAAGAAAAATCCCTGACAACCTGTGATCACATTCAGAATTGGAATATAAGTTGTTGTTTTTACTATGGTAAAAAGCAGGTCAACCATCTTGCTTTAAAAAAATTGTATGTATCACTTATCAATCACTCATTTATAAGCAGATAATATATATATTGCAGGTAGTCTGCTGTTGCTAAAAAACACCAAAAAAAAACCCACCTCAGCTGTAACTCAACAATGGTTATATATTGCAGGTAGTCCGCTAGTGCAAAAAAAATAATAATAATAATCTCAGCTGTAGTTTAATAATTTATTACCACTGCGCTCCACATCTTGATAGGACGGGAGTGGAGGCTGACCGCTGCTCTGGGTGTAGGTCGGGGGATTGGTACTCTGCAAAAATACAGCAGCCTTTAACACTCAGTGGACTGGACTTTCCAGGGGGGTGTAGGGTATGTATGTGTGTGTGCGTGTGTGTGTGTGTGTGTGTGTGTGTGTGTGTGTGTGTGTGTGTGGTGTTGTGTGTGTGTGTGTGTGTGTGGTGTTATGTGTGCGTGTGTGTGTGTGTGTGGTGGTGTGTGTGTGTGTGTGTGTGTGATACTCCGAGCATCGCTTTCCGGCACCTTCCTCCAAACTCTGCCAGATTTGGTTACGCCATTGAAGGGGCACTCTTTATCTCTGCGCAGCTGTCCAGCGACGCGGTCGGCCCCCTCCGAAAGATTCGGTTACTAATATGACTGTAGAAGCAACCTAACACCAAAGCACACATGTAAACATGTGACACATCCATCCCGGGTAAAAAAAAGAGTTCCGTCTCAGTTCAAATGATTGTGGTTTTATTTGTGCTGGTGTAAACTTTGTTGGCGGCTATAAATGACACGCCTTGTTTTATTTGAGTTGTTTGTAACAAACTTACCACTGTTTGAGCACCAACAAAAAACTGCTCGTTAGCTGAGTTTTTTGGACCCTATGGCGTAACTAAATATGGCAGTGGTTGAAGGAAGGATGTCGTAGACCAGTGCTTGGCGTTTGTGTGTGTGTGTGTGGTGTGGTGTGTGTGTGTGTGGGTGTGTGTGGGGAGAGTGACATTCTGCATCCTATTGTTTCTGGATTTATCATACACCACCTCCATACTGTGCAAGCACACAGCAGTCCTAAGGCATCAATACTTGGTGGATTGGACTCTGCATGGTGTGTGCGTGTGTGTGTGTGTGTGTGTGCATGTGTGTGCAGTGTGTGCGTGCCTGTGTGTGTGTGTGTGTGTGTGTGTGTGTGTGTGTGTGTGTGTGTGTGTGTGTGTGTGTGTGTGACATTCTGCATCCTATTGCTTCTGGATTTATCAGGCACCACCTCCATACTCTGCAAGCACGCAGCAGCCCTAAGGCATCAATACTCGGTGGACTGGACTCTGCATGGGTGTGGGGGGTAGGGGTGACATGCTGCCTCTTATTGTTTCTGGATTTATCACACACCACCTGTTTGTGGCGGGGTCAACAGACAGATGAGCTGGCCCCAGCTGGGAGGTCTGAATGTGCAGTCGACTGGAAACAGAATTCTACACTGTTTCTTGCTGTCTATTTACACTAATTAGAGCAGTATAGTGTGGTGTACATGTCTGTGAATGTAGTCAGTTTTGGCTGGTGGAGGTCGACACTAGAAAGGATACCGGGCAGAAGAAGCATCACACGCCCCAGCGCACAGCAGTTTTCCACTCCATTTCTCACCCTCTTTGTTAAAAACTGACACGTGAAAGGTATCAAAACACCACCATGGGTGCTGCCATTTTGTGCCCTGCAGCCACCAGTATGTCTGTCGGTGACATCATAAACAGAGCTGGCATGAGTGAAAAAGTATCAAGCATATCACACACGTACCTTTTTCTACTAATTATGCAATGGTAAAGACTAGAGGATGTAACTCAATGTATTCTATCATTTATCATATATACATATTTGTATATTATGTTTGATTTGTTTATTTGCTTTGTTGGATTTTTGTACTATATCTTAAATAACCAATTCAGACACAGACATTAGTTCTAGTTGAAGTGAATGAACCACAGATTCTCTCTCTCTCTCTCTCCTGACTCCCTCTCATGGCTTAAAAATTACAGCTAAACATCACCACCATTATCATCAACAACACTAACGTGCAAGTTATAGTATGCAACACACAGATTACATGTTAATTTACATGACCAAGTTAAAAAGTAGTACACTGTAAACTTGTATTAGTTACATTTGTTTGAACTTTGTAAAACCATATTTACTGGAGAGAAATAATCTGAAACAATGACCACTAGCATTCTAACACAAGATCAAAACACACACACACAAAAAAGGTTAAAAAGAATGCTAATGTTTATGACAAAACACAACATGCAATTGTTTCAGGTAAGCCCCTTTTTCAAGCCACAAAATAACAGTTAAGTGGTGAAAAATGAGATGTAGGATACTTATTTGCTACAAATCAACCAAAGGCAGAGACGTTGTCCTACATCTCATTTTTCACCGTTTTTAAACTGTTAAGTGTTGTTTTGCAGCTTGAAAGAAGAGCTTCCCCCGAAAATTTGCATGCTGTGTTTTGTCACAAGAAAAAGCCTTCTTTTTAAGCTTTTATGTGCTAGGATCCATATTTATTGGTCCATTGTCAATTGTCAGTGTCATACACGTTCTGTTTTGCTGACACTACTAGTGACAAAGAAATGCAACTCGTTTAAGCCATTCCGTTTTGTTGACACTAGATGATCATTTGCACACTCTCACAGAGTTTAAGTTCTAATTTGGCATTTTCAAGCAAAATGTCAATTATGTGATGCAGTAAGTCAATAATCAATTAAGACTGAGCTTTAAGTTTAAGATTGTGTGTGCTTACTAACAGTAGTACTGGTATACTATAAGCCTCCCAAAACATGGTTTACATATTTGTTCACACTGTTGATTTATAACTATTTGAAATAAGCCCTTTATGCAATATGCATTGGGCCTCCCTACTCTAGTGACAACGGAATGCAACTCATTTTAAAAGCCAGTCTACTCTTAATCCACAAGGCATTTTTTTGTGTGGGCACTTGAAACAGAAAATGCTAGACTGCTATTTTGAGCCACCAATCAACTGAATCAATATTTAGCCAGATTAGGTCTTTAGCCATCCAGGACATTATCCCATGCATATGAGGTAGTGTGATATATACAGGGGAGACTCTTACTAACAGTTTTGGCTGTAACAGTGGGAGCACATTTTTGTTGTGTCTTTTAAGCAGTTCACTTCAGTTCTAGTCTAGTATTATCTACACATGAGGCGGGGTGGGGGGAAGGAGGGAGGGAGAGAGAGAGAGAGAGAGAGAGAGAGAGAGAGAGAGAGAGAGAGAGAGAGAGAGAGAGAGAGAGAGAGAGAGATTGTGGCATATGTTGCAATACTGCAGGCCAAACACTAAGAGAGAAGGTGACAGGGAATGAAAGACAGACAGAGAGAGGGTGAGAAAATGAGAGAGAGAGAGAGAGAGAGAGAGAGAGAGAGAGAGAGAGAGAGAGAGAGAGAGGAGAGAGAGAGAGAGAGAAGAGAGAGAGAGAGACTCATAGTCATATTCATGATACTGTCAAAAGGCATTCAATATAATCTTTTAAAAAGCTCTTTCAGGTGGTACTGAAAGCCAGTATCAAAACAACTGTGGGGTTGCTCATAGACATAGCACTAGAGAGAGAGAGAGAGAGAGAGAGAGAGAGAGAGAGAGAGAGAGAGAGAGAGAGAGAGAGAGACTCATAGTCATATTCATGATATTGTCAAAAGGCATTCAATATAATCTTTTAAAAAGCTCTTTCAGGTGGTACTGAAAGCCAGTGTCTAAACAACTGTGGGGTTGCTCACGGACATAGCACTGGAGCTACGGGTACACTGAATGGCAAACAGATTACAACGGAACTCAGAGAACCAGTGCCAATTCCAGTACACTGCAGGGCAAACAGATTACAATGAAGCTCACAGAACCACTGCCAATCCCAAATAGTTATAAGCCAATCCCAACTACCTGAAGTCATCAGAAAAATAAAAGGAGCAATATTTCTACTGGCACACCCATTGACCCACTGGCACTATTTGTGACAGGGGCAGAAGTTTGAAAATGATGAAGCTTGCCAACTGAATAGAAATAAGAATAATTCTTTTTAAATGGGTTATATGTTTTGTTACTTTGTTACTGGTACAGCTGTAGCTTTTTTGAGCCTTTTTTTTATATGGATATTTTATTTTTTTAAGCTCCAGTGCACTGCTCAATGACACAGAAAATATTAGCTTATATATATATATGCTGCCTCATGCAGTAACCACACTGTCTTTATTGATTCACATTATGGATCCGTTTTCTCATAAAGACTGCACATGTTTTTGTTTGTTTTTAAATAATATAAAGTGTGTGTGTGTGTGGGTGCGTACACTGGAAAACATGTGACACTGACAGGTCATACATTCTGACTCATGCAGCACAGTCGCATGTGTGTGTGTGTGTGTGTGTGTGTGTGTGTGTGTGTGTGTGTGTGTGTGTGTGTGTGTGCATGCTTGTGTGTACATGTGTGTGTGTAGGTGTGTGTGTGTGTGTGTGTGTGTGTGTGTGTGTGTGTGTGTGTACACTGGAAAATGGAAAACATTTGACACTGACAGGTCATACACTCCAACTCATGCAGCACTGTATCATGTGTCTGTGTGATAACAAAACCTACAAGAAACAAGTCACTGACTGCTCAGTTAAATATACATATGCTGATACAACTTTAAGCACCTACTGGTATAATTCACAAACATAAATAGTTCAACGGGTCTAAATCACCACACCAAGTGTGGACGATCTTGGTTTGACAGCCCTGTCTGAGAAACCTCCATGGTTGAAGAACTTGAACTGATGTGTGCCATATCTCCATGGTTACAATTTATGCCATGGATGTCTGACTAGTCAAGCAAAATTTGTTACAATTTTTTTTTCTTTGCTATTATTTTGACCGTAACCCCTTCACTGACAAAGCCTATAAAATGTCCGGGCTGAAAGATGCACAGACGTGCCTACAAACAGTGTATTTTCCAGTCCTATAACTCATCTACTGTCAATGCTGTGCGCTTTGATGAAAGTTCTTTCACATGCCATTGCGAAAAAAGAAGACAAAAAGGCTTAAAGGTTTCAAGTTTTGCACTTCTATTGGCCATTTTCAAGTGACATCATGGCAGTGAAGGGGTTAATCAGTCACACTGCAAAAGTGTCACCCTGGGGCTATACCTTTCCCACAGAAGACCTCGGCAAACAATGAGTTGGATGAGTTTTAATTTGATATTAGTTTCAAGACTGTACACACCAGTATACATGAACCAACCACCAAGGTGAAGTAAATGGCCTCTTAAAGATATTAGCGCAGCAGGAGTAGCCCCCCCCTCCCCCAACCCTTTGTGCCGAGAGAGCACATGTAACGATGTAATGCATTATGAATGGTATTGATAATGCATTACATCAAAATGTGAGACTGAGACCAAGAGTTAAGAAAATAGACACACCAGAAGCAAAAGTTAGAGAGGAGGAAACACTGGCACCCCTAACCCTTTGTGTTAATATATATATATATAATATGAATGGTGTCCATAATGCTTTAGGTCAAAATGTGGGAGTTCAGAAATTAGACACCAGAAACACAAGTTAAAGGGGGAACAACTGGCACCCCTCACCCTTTCGGCCTTTGTGTTGAGAGATACGAATTGTGTCCATAATGCATTAGGTCAAAATGTGGGAGTTCAGAAACTAGACACACCAGAAACACAAGTTAAAGGGGGAACAACTGGCACCCCAACCCTTTGTGTTGAGAGAGATATGAATGGTGTCCATAATGATTACTTCAAAATGTGCAATTTCAGAAAATAGACACACTAGAAGCACAAGTTAAAAGGGGGAATAACTGGGACCCTTAACCCTTTGTGTTGAGAGAGCTATATGAATGGTGTCCATAATGCATTACGTCAAAATGTGCAAGTTCAGAAAACAGACACACCAGAAGCACAAGTTAAAAGGGGGAATAACTGGGACCCTTAACCCTTTGTGTTGAGAGAGACATGAATGGCGTTCATAATGCATTACATTAAAATGTGCAAGTTCAGAAAATAGACACCAGAAGCACAAGTTAAGGAGGAGGAAACACTGGCACCCTTAACCCTTTGTATTGAGAGAGACATGAATGGCGTTCATAATGCATTACGTAAAAATGTGCAAGTTCAGAAAATAGACACCAGAAGCACAGGTTAAGGAGGAGGAAACACTGGCACCCCTAACCCTTTGTGTTGAGAGAGACAGGAATGGCGTTCATAATGCATTACATTAAAATGTGCAAGTTCAGAAAATAGACACCAGAAGCACAAGTTAAGGAGGAGGAAAGACAGGCACCCCTAACCCTTTGTGTTGAGAGAGACAGGAATGGCGTTCATAATGCATTACATTAAAATGCGAGACTGAGAGTTCAGAAAATAGACACACCAGAAGTTCATAATGCATTACATTAAAATGTGCAAGTTCTGAAAATAGACACACCAGAAGCACAAATTAAGGAGGAGGAAAGACAGGCACCCTTAAACCTTTGTGTTGAGAGAGACATGTATGAATTCATTACATAAAACGTGCAAGTTCAGAAAACAGACACAGCCCCGAAGCACAAGTTAAAGGGGTGTGAGACTGAGAGAAGGACCCTTAAAAACCTTCGCGTTGAGGCATGAGAGAGACATCAACAGAGTACACTGCATCAAGATGTGTGAGTTCGCACTTGAAGACAGATGAGCGGTAAAGGCAATAATGGAGATTTTTTTGATTTTTTTTTAAAGAAAAGAAAAAAGTAGCAAGAGCTGAAGAAGATATAATTAGCAAACAAGCCAGACCCCTCCATCATGAGATGAGACCTGAAGAGTCACATTCTGAGTATCAGCCATAGCCTGCACACAAACACATCATACAGATCTATGCATACAAAACAAAAGCTATCAACTGATAATACTTTAACTAGTTTAAGTTTAACTGTTGAAGTTGACCTCTTTTTTTTTTTAGCTTTAAATTATTTTTTTAACTTGATTTAATGATTTACAATTTGACCTGATAAACTAATATAAGTAATAACCTAATAAAAATCAATACCCCAAAATCAAGGATTTAAAAAAAAATTGTTGTTTGTTTTGTTTTGTAAATGGATCACAACAGGAAACTAATTAATGTAAGTAAAAACACATCTTTGCATTAAAAGAACTTTGCCTCCTTATTTTGCATTTAATTAAAATTTAAAGATGCCAAATAAAATTACTAAAAAGCAAAATAGTACACCCCAAAAATTTGCTTTTGGAGAGGAGGTTGCTATGGGTATGTGTTACATTCTAAATAGAAGATCTAGCTCAGTTTGTTTACCTTTTTGTTTAGCATTGAATTTGTTTGTACCTGTTTGTTAATTCTTACCTAGTAGTAGCACTAGCAGACTAGTAAAAAAAGTATAAAAAGTACTGTAGTACTGTAGTAGAACTAGAAGACTATATGTTGTCCCTAATATGTCAGCATGACATCTAAGCACATTATGCCTACAACTGATCAGAAGGCTATTCCAAAAAGTGCACCGTTACAAAAACATCTTTTGAACATTTTGTTTGTCTCAAAGCTTTTACAAATTACAGTTTTTGATATTATATTTATATATAATTCCTTTAAATGGTACAGACTAAATACTGTACATGAAGATATGGGAATTTCAAAGAACACTTGGTTTGTACTGTACCGTTTCAAGTTTTAGGTCATTAATCTGATCAGTCAAATCAGCACACATATATCTTTCATTTTCTGTTCAAGTAAATTAGTAATTGGTATAGATCTATGCGCTCACAAAGCCCGTTTAAACTATATAAAGCGCTCCAACCCGGCTAGAACTCAGAAGTATCCAGTCAGGCCGTATTATTCCGATTGCTTCCCAGTTGAAGTAGAAAGTCGGTCACTAGGTGACTTCCATCCATCTCCCCCTGGAACGCAATCGCCCGCCCCCAACTTGAACCCCAGTGTGACCATAATTATTATTGTGTACTCGGATCGGTTCGACTTCCTGGTTGAAGTAGGTGCCCCACCCTCCCCCGCCCGCATACACACACACACACACACATACAGAGCCAGTGAGGCCGTTACCCGATCGTTTAGAACTAAAATCGAGAACCGTCTTCCCCACCCGAAAAAGGATACCCGTATGTTTGACATTAGCATTACAACTGACCACTGCCCGCACTGGTCAGGTGGGAAATGGACGTGTGCTAGTTGCGAAGATACAACGCAAATTGCAGAAGCCTCGTCATCAAATTGACAAGACTTGTTAAACGTTGTGAACTCCACGTTGAATAACAAGTTTGAAGTGGATCTTTCCGCTTAAAACAATTGTATGCTAAAAACAACAACACATACCTGGTATGCCTTCGGATCCGCCATGATTGAACCACTGTGGCCAGGGTAATGTAGGGTTGAAGGTCATGCAAGCGGCCCAAAATAGAACAAGGTTAGCGCTTTCGCCGACTCGCAACAAACGACTCGCAACGCCCAGGCTGAGGCTTCGCACCTGCGCATGGTTCAACTATGGCACCTTACTGGCGTCAGAAGACGAACTTAGTAATTCTGGAGCTCAGGAGCCGGGTGAAAGTCGAGGTGGACGTCCTGGGCTCCCGTCCCTAATAAGCCTATGGTTTCTGTGGACGTAAAGCAACACTTCAACCAACTTAGTAATTATGTGCACTAATAAAATGTACATCAATGTTAATTATAATCATAATTGTATTATGTACTGCGAGGCAAGTACGCCACTGAAAGTAGCACAAAAGGCTCATAATTAGTAAATATGTGCACATAAATTTGTGCTTTTGATGCAAGAGAGCTGTTGGAACTGAGCGCCAAAAGACATAAAAAATATTTACTAACTATGCACAGATAATTAGTAATAATGGGCCAGTAAATAGAAATTATGTTCAAATAGCCCTAGAGCTCCATTTGTATGTTCATTGTCACTTGTGTCAGTTCGGGAGGCCCTTCACACAAAAGTGTCAAGGCGGCCTCAACTACTTCGTACATGTACGCTAAATTCAGTGGTGGTAAAAAAGGTCTTCAGATAGATCAGCTTGATATTCGTGTGATTTTGGACTTGAACCATTGACTGGAGACATTCGAGTTTGGACACACATGTGCACTCATCGGACGCATACACACACAACAGCAACAACAAATAATCACTAAACCAAGCAACCGATAACCAATAAAACATTCCCCGTTCAGGCGCCTTTGGTCAGGGTAAGCAACTCCCGCAACAAACATTGTCGTCCTTGACATTGGTTTGGCCACTCAACAAGCAGCGATAATCTATCAGGCGTCTGCGTCGATAATGATTGATTCCAAACTGATTGTGATCGAACTGAAATGAAACTAGTACGTATGCCTCTGTCAGATCTAAAGAGATTATTATGCTTATGGACATGATTTCTTTTGCTGCATGTGACAATTTGACGTTGGTTGCGGAAGACGACAACAGATCTGCTGATGATAGCCGGATGGAGACTTTGGAAAGAGGGGTTGCACAGCCACGGACAGCCCCAGCCCCCATGGGTTTTGGAGGAGCGTAGTCTGTCAAGTACAGACACAGGAGGAATTGTCATCAGGTAAGCCACGAGCAGGCATTACCGTTGTAACAGTACACAGTGATAGTCTAAAACCCTTTCGTGGCTTCGAGTCTGAAGGCATTCTTGATTCGAGTTTAGTCCTATCTATAGATCCACCTCATTTTTAACAACAGTCACAGCAGATCTTCTTCGTCATCTTCTTCCTGTCAGGGACTGGGCTCTGTCAGAGTGTTGAAAGTCCTGCAGCAATATGTATTTAAAAGGTGATCACGGTCAGTTCCTTGGGTGTTATTAAAACCATCGTAATAAATAAAACAGATGTGCCCTGTACCGTATCCATTCACATTTCCGAACACTTATTTTTTCCAGTTTTTCTCATCCTTTTGTGTCAAGGTTTGTCAACATTCACAGTCTTATTTTCTGATTAATCCTACACCGAATGAATGTGTTTGAGTTACATAACTAACAGCCAAGCAAAAAGAAGAACTCGAAAATTGCATGTAATTAGTGACACTTTGCTGGGGGACCATCTGCAGGAGAATGGTAACAACTGGTGGGTTAGCTCCTGTTAAGTCTTTTGAGCACGAGGAGTATGAAAATGCGACTAGGGATATGGAAATTAGCAGTCAAAAAGGCCCAGCACCTCAATTAATGCCTTATTTTGGCCACATGGGAATTCTTAAAATCAAAAATTAAATCAGTGGTGCTGCAAGTGCAAGACAGCAGAGATTATGCAGCCGTCATTTGAGCAGAGCCAGTGTTGGGCCCTGTGGGATGCAGAAAATCTGATTTTCCACAAGCCTAAAGGGGTACAGCAGCTTCCTAAAATTCTAGTGCATCTGCTCTATGCAGTGGTGAAGAAGTAAGAGCACAGTTGATTGAATCAAGTAATTAAAAAGAAGAAGTTCATTTTAAGCAATGAGGGCAGTTGTAGATAATAATAGGTTACAAGTAATATAATAAATTAGATTTTCCTGTTAAGTGCTATAAATAATAAACCTATTTCCATAAATTGAGCACCAATGAAAAACTGTCAATTAGGTGATTCTGTGTGACAGTTTTTGGAGACCTATGACATAACCATTTATGAGTCTATGACCATGGTTGGGATGGAAGGAGGATCGTAAACCTGTGCTTGGAGTTTGATATGAGGGTTGAAACTAATGAAAGTCTATGATTTTGATGAAATGGAAAAACACTATTTATAGAAATTATACTTAGTATATTTACTTCTTCTTTTTTTTAAACTCAGTTAGTCAGTGAAGTTCTGTGTTGCTTCTCTTCTTCTCTTTCATCTTAACTATAGATGACTAGTTTCTTTGTTATATGATATATTTATCACTTTATAATACTGTTTGAACAATGTCAATGACTTTGGATTTTCTTCCAGTTCCATGGAAGCTGGGAAAGTTACATTCTGCATTTATAGTGCATCGTGTTCAACTCATTGTATTGCTGCATGTGCAATGTCAGTTGCCATTTGCTGCTTGGATTTGGAAAGACTGGTGATGCTGTAAAATTCCTAATCAACAAGTTAACTTGTGAAGTTCTTTTTGAGCTGCTAGGAGCAGGAGCCTTTCAACTCTGATAGTCTAGTTCTGCCCAGCCTCCCTGTTGAAACAGTGAGAAAGGTGGGTGCATTGAATGTAGTCCAGAGGGTTCCCGGAGTGTATGACAGAGGAGAAGAAACAGTAGAGTTATAATAATGTATTTTGATTCTTTCGGATGCTCTTGTGGTTGAGTGTTACTATTAGCTCACTGCTCTTACAAAACCAAAAATTGTATTGATTATAAATATTATATTTATAATACAGCATTGTGGCCTGTTGCTTTGTGCACAGCATCATCAATCAAGCATCCTGATCAACCATGCGTGAAACCAACCAGTCAGTGTTGGAGCGGTGGGAGGAGGAGCTGCCAGAGTCTACGGTCTACTGGATGTTGATTGCTATTGGCTGTGCCCAGGCCTGGACCATCTACCTGACCTACTACAACTCACGCATCATCGGCCTCATCCTCACTGCCATCCTCAACAAGTTCATCAAATATGGACACATCAAAATGGGTAACACACACACACACATGTATGCATGCATGTGAATGTGCACACACACACACAAGCATGAGTGCACGCACACGCACAAACACACACACATGCATGCACACACACAGACACACACACATACACACACACGCGCGCACGCACGCACATGCACACACACACACAACACACACACACAAACACACACATAATTATTTATGCCTGCCCCTCCCCTCTCCCTCCAAAACATGACCTCTCCAGGGATTCTACCCCACTAGTTTATTGATTACTGATTTCGGCTTTTCAGTAGTAGACTAGTACCATTTTACGTACATGTAATTGTAATGCTGTATGTGAGATGCCAGATGGCTTTTGAAATTTGATCAGTGATCATTCTAGACATTTTTCAAATGGGTGTGACATCCAGATTTGGCAAAATTGGTTCATGGAAACCCATCAAATAATAATTGTAACCAGTTGTACATTGTAACTGTTGTACACAGCCATAGATCTATACTATGAGTAGAGGTGTACTACTACTACTGGTACTACAGTACTAGCAAACGCCCTGCTCCTTTCCCCATCTAAAGCACACACACACACACGACACATGCCATGTCAAACACACTCTCCCTTTGTGCTTTGGCAGTTTGGGGTGGGGAGTTACTTTGAGAAGCGGACAAGTAAAATAACAACTGATACAAATGACCAACTGCTGATTTTTGTCCTGTGTATGCTGGTCTTCACTGGTAAAATACCCGAAATTACCAGTTGAAAGTGAACCCTGTTGAAACTGTTCATATATATATATATATATGTATTAAAACATTGGGGGGGGGGGGGGGGGTAAATTATGCTGCTGGATATTTAATTTTAAACACATTTATTTATTATTGTGACAATTTTTTCATTGATCTATTTGATTACTTATTTGTTTTGTTTGCTTATTGATTCGTAGTATTTGTATTTTATTTATTTATTTTTAATGTTTGATTTTGGTGGTTTGCAGGTTCATGCTCATTCTCAGTGTTGTCTGGAAAAATAATGTTCCGCGATGTTCATCTCATCACTGAAGACTACTCTGTACGCATTCAGATTGGCTGGATTATATTCCGGTGGTGGCGCCCCTACGTCTACAAAGACCTGTCAGAAGGTGAGATATGTAGTGCCTATTTTATTTGTGTGATTTATGTTTCAGTGAATAGATTTGTTTTTTTCTGTAGGGATATCCTACAGGGTAACCGACTTTGAAAAAATTTCCAGTTCGAATCTCCAAGGATAAAGCTCTTTGTTACCCTGTGGGCACCCCTAAAGATTTATTTTTGGTGTGTGTGTGTGTGATTTTTTAATTTTTTTTATTGCAATTATTTACTAATTTAGTAATTATTGTCACCAGTTTCTTTAAATGTAGTTTTCTGTGTAAACATGATTATAGATTGCTCTTTTAAAACATAGCTCCAAAGTGCTGCATATATATCAATGAATATTATGAAACATGGAATTGGTTTATAACACTTGCAAGCTGTGGTTTGTATTTTCAGTTGATGATTTGTATTATATATATATATATATATATATATAAGTCCTTTAGATGAAATGATAAACTGACATCCCCTGTGTACTGTTACACACATGTATGCGAAAAAGATTGTGTACGAATGCTAAACAGCCTGTAGTCCATGTCAGAGTGGTGGATTATGGAAACACTAAAATAACCTAGCATGCACTAAAAAATGTGAAGTGCAGTGAGTCTGCTTAACTGGGGAGACTAGTGCTATAAATTTAAAAGCAGTCAATAAGCCTCTCCCCCCAGCTCCATACCCCCTTCCCCCCTTCCCCCCTTCTCCCCGTCCCTAATAAGCCGTACGGTTTCTGTGGACGTTAAGCACCATGTTTACTTACTTACCTAATAATGTGTGTGGTGGGTGGGGGGGGGGGGGGGGGGGGGGGGGGGTAAGGGGTAAAATGGAGATGAAGGAGGTGGCTTTGGAGAGATCTGCATTCATATAATTATTATATCTCTGAAAAAGTGGGTATGTGCTGATGCACTTTAACTTCTCTTTAACTTGCATGCATGTAATGTGCATGGATCTCTCTCTCTCTCTCTCTCACACACATGGTAAATTTTGATTTTCTGTAAAACTTCTGCGAACTAAAAAATGATTTATTTTGTCCATTTCTACAGACCTGTCACACTCAGAGACACGCCTGTCGGTGTTCTTGGATGGGTTCGAGTTCCACGTGTACAACCGGTCTCAGACCTACGCCCATCTGGAGAAGCTGTTTGGGTTGGTGCCCAACATCATCCCCGAGCAGCCCGAGTCTGAGGCCGAGACCAAAGCAAGGTACAGTGGGGCCCGCTCATTAACTCCCTTGAGTGTTGATTCAGCAGTCGACTGTGTTTGGATTATTTGCGTTATTGATTCTTTGCACTTGCACATACATGGTCCTGTTAAGAAGGTCAGGTTTCCTCCCCTTCAGAAGTGAGTAGTGTTGCCCGTTATGATCGTTCTTTTCATGCAAATATGTTTAGCATGTGATTCTAGCTGAGTGATAGCGTCCAACTTCTGCAGAATTGTATGTGCATTGTTTGCGTTATTGATTCTTTGCACTTGCACATACATGGTCCTGTTGAGAAGGTCAGGTTTCCTCCCCTTCAGAAGTGAATAGTGTTGCCTGCTATGATCGCTCTTTTCATGCAAATATGCTTATGTGTGATGGTAGCTGATAGCGTCCAACTTCTGCAGAATTGTATTTGCATTGTTTGCGTTATTGATTCTTTGCACTTGTTCATACTTGGTCCTGTTGAGAAGGTCAGGTTTCCTCCTCTTCAGAAATAAACAGTGCTGCCCATCATGATCGCTCTTTTCATGCAAATATGTTTAGGGTGTGATTCTAGCTGATAGCGTCCAACTTCTGCAGAACTGTATTTGCATTGTTTGCGTTATTGATTCTTTGCACTTGTTCATATAATAAATGCTCATGCTGAGAAGGTAATTTTTTTTACCCCTAAACAAGCAAGCAGCTGCTGAACAGTGTTGCCCATTATGATCACTCTTTTCATGCTAATATGTTTAGCGTGTGATTCTAGCTGATAGCGTCCAACCTCTGCAGAATTGTATTTGCATTGTTTGCTTTGTTGATTCTTTGCACTTGCTCATACATCAATACGTGCTCCATGCTGAGAAGGTCTGTTTTTTTCTCCCTAAACAAGCAAGCAGCTGCTGAACAATGTTGCCTATTATAATTGCTGTTACGTGATAATTTGCTTAGCATATGTTGCTAGCTGATAGCATCCATTTGTATTATTTGCTTTATTGATTCTTTGTACTTGTTCAGCCACTTTCCTGCCGAGAAGATTAGGTCCCCCCTTCAGAAGCAAGCAGCTGATGAACAGCATTGCCCATTACGATCGCTCTTTTCATGCAGATTTTATATATATACTTAGCGTGTGATGCGAGCTGATAGAGTCAAACTTCTGCAGAACTGTATTTGCATTGTCTGCCTTATTGATTCCTCGCACTTGCTCATACATACTCCTCCCGAGAAGGTCAAGGTTTTTTCCCTCAGAAGCTAGCAGCTGATGAACAGCATTGCCCGTTACGATCACTCTTTTCACACGAATGTGTTTAGCATACGATGCTAGCTGATAGCACGACAGCTTCTGCACTGTTCTCGCTCATGTCGCTAACTAAAGGTTGTGTTCACAGTGATGCTGCAGCTGTGCAGTGTCATGATAACCTCAATTAGCTGTTGCTTCAGACTCAAGGTGCCGGAGAACAGCAGCATCCACTGGCGCGACCTGATCCCGATGATCAAGATGGACATCACCTCGGTAAGTGCTGCACCTTTCTGATGGGAACTAGATCTGCGCAAGAGTCTAAGAGAAATTTATTTTGCCAGTAGCACAGGAATAGGTGCAGAAATGTGGCTGGATGGTGTTTCATTCAGGCTTGTGCAGTAATGAGTAATACCTTGTTGGTAAAAGTAAAAATGAAGTAACTGTGTATAAATCTCATTCCTGGAATATAAGTGACATAGGTACTTATGTGTACCTCTCCTTGTGCACTAGCACACACATGCACACACATATACCCACATATTCACACAACCCCCCTTCCCCCCCCCCCGGACACACCCAGACATGCACGCATGTGTGCACACACATGTGCATAAGCGTGTTTAGTATGTGACATCTGAATACATATAATTCACATGTGTGTTTTGGTGTCAGTTGTTTTTAGCTTGATTATGAACTCAGATGTATGGACCTGTGGTGTACTTGCGAAAGGGCACTCTAAGACCCCACCATTATTATTATTATGCACACACCGCTATTCCTCCCACACACCCACACATCTCCACCCCCAGATACACCCAGACACCCCCACGCCCCATTGTAGTAAGGTCCGAAAAGGTTACTTGAACATTAACTCATTGGGAGCTTTCTGCGTCTCTGTGCTTGCTTGGTTTGTCACAGTGGGCCTGTGCTTACCTGGTTACCCACTTACCTGGTTTGTCACAGTAGGCCTGTGCTTACCTGGTTACCCACTTACATGGTTTGTCACAGGGGGCCTGTGCTTACCTGGTTACCCACTTACCTGGTTTGTCACAGTGGGCCTGTGCTTACCTGGTTACCCACTTACCTGCTTTGTCACAGGGGGCCTGTGCTTACCTGGTTACCCACTTACCTGGTTTGTCACAGTAGGCCTGTGCTTACCTGGTTACCCACTTACCTGGTTTGTCACAGGGGGCCTGTGCTTACCTGGTTACCCACTTACCTGGTTTGTCACATGGGGTCTGTGCTTACCTGGTTACCCACTTACCTGGTTTGTCACAGGGGGTCAGTGCTTACCTGGTTACCCACTTACCTGGTTTGTTACGGTGCCTGTGCTTGCCTCTTGCAGGGTCGCGTTGTGTTCGGGAACTACCTGGTCCCCCACAGCCTGCTGATCAAGTTTGAGAAGGCCGACATGATGTACACGACCAAGCCGGCCTCCACCCTCTCCGACCTCTTCATGCACGTGGTCAAGTGCGAGGCGGAGAACCTCCGGGTCATGTTCGTCCCCAGCCCAAAGTACAACGGGCCCCTTGACGAGTGAGTGTTGGTCATTTAGGTCATCATATACTCCCAGTTTAGTTCACTGTACCCCCGGTTTAGTTCATTACAACTTGTATCAGTGAGTCAGTGTGTGCAAAAGAGAACAACAACTAAAAGGGCTCTTTATTTATGTCCATGATGCACTTGCGCTTCTGATTCCCGCCCTTGCCATTTTACATCGATTCCTGCCCTTGCCATTTTACATTGATTCCTTGTCGTTTTACAGTGATTCCTGCCCTTGCCATTTTACATTGATTTTTTGTCGTTTTACATTGATTCCTGCCCATGCCATTTTACATTGATGCCTTACTGTTTTACACTGATTTCTTACTGTTTTACATTGATTCCTGCCCTTGCTGTTTTACATTGACTCCTCGCTGTTTTACACTGATTCATGCCCTTGCTGTTTTACATTGATTCCTTGCTGTTTTACACTGATTCCTACCCTTGCTGTTTTACATTGAATCCTTGCTGTTTTACATTGATTCCTTGCTGTTTTACACTGATTCCTACCCTTTCTGGGTTACATTGAATCCTTGCTGTTTTACATTGATTCCTGCCCTTGCTTTTTTACATTGATTCCTTACTGTTTTACAGTGATTCCTGCCCTTGCTGTTTTACATTGAATCCTTGCTGTTTTACATTGATTCCTTGCTGTTTTACACTGATTCCTACCCTTTCTGGGTTACATTGAATCCTTGCTGTTTTACATTGATTCCTGCCCTTGCTTTTTTACATTGATTCCTTACTGTTTTACAGTGATTCCTGCCCTTGCTGTTTTACACTGATTCCTTGCTGTTTTACATTGATTCCTGCCCATGCCATTTTACATTGCTTCCTTGTGGTTTTACATTGATTCCTTGCTGTGTGTTATTCTTCTGATTGCTGTGTTCTTTCAGACCCCCCAGAACAATGGGTGAAGGGTTTGTTGTGCTGCAGTCCAACAGCGTTGACATCTACTTCTACATGGATGAACCTGGTTAGTATTCATGAAGTTGCCAGGTTGCATCAAACCTGGGTTCAGAAGTTTACAATTTTACTGAATGGATTGAAAAAAATAGATGCCTGTTATGTGATAGGCTTTGCACCCTTCCTGAGATTTCTCTGGAGTCAAATTCTCTGCAGACTCTTGCAGAAGTCCTTTGGATGAGACTGCAAACCGAGGTCCCCCTAGCGTATACGCATGCAAAAAAGATCACATACGCATGTTAAAAATCCTAGGAGTCCGTGTTAGGAGTTCGGTGCATTATGGAAACAAACAAACTAACCCAGCATTGCACTAAAAGTGTCAGAGTCTTCATGAAGCTGGACACTATCCGAAAGAAAAAGACGAATGAACCTTACGCTTAACCAACTGAACTATGTCCCTGCTCCAAGCTCCTTCAGCTACCCAAATTAAACACAGGTGCTTAACGACCACATAAACCCTAAGGCTTATTAGGGAAGGGGGTACGTAGGTGGGGGGAGAGGGAGATTATATACTTATCGCTACACTGTCGCCACCAGAATGATTCCTGCTTTAGGATGGGCAGTGGTGAGAGCAATTTTAATGTTTCATTAATTGTGAGGGACAAAGTCACAGACAGTGTCCACAGACCACAACTTTTGAAGAGAAAGGAGAGCCGAAGCGGATTCGAACTGAAGTCCCTCTGCTTACCAGCCTGATGCCTTACCGCTAGGCCAAACTGGCTCACAGCTACCCAGTCCGGCCCTGCCTACTCTTCATTGTATTGCCCAACAACTGCCATGCACATGCACTCACATCCATCCATACTCTTGTGCTCACTCTTCTGTGAGGAAACTGAGGGTGAATGGAGAGGTGTTTTTTTTGAACACCTGTCTATTCATGTTCTACTGAAATGACCATTGGCACATGCAGAAGGTCTGTCTCCATTATCTGTGATAGTTATTTAACTGGCTGATATAGGACCAGTTTCAGATACAGTATGGTTGAACGAGGTCTGATGAGCTGCTGATCTCGGAAACAGGCTGCGCTGTAACTGTGCAGTAATGATTATGATAATGATAGCATTTATGCAGCTGTGGATCTTCTACAGTCAATGGGAGCACAAAATTCTCTACAATAATAACTGCCACGCACATGCACTCACATCCATCCATACTCTTGTGCTCACTCTCCTCTTCCCTGTATATATGCATGTATATTCTCTCAGTGATTTGATTTATTACTCTTTTGTATTGTTCATAATTATCGATTGGCGTTGATTTTCCCACTATGATCATATATATATATACACATAAGTGTTTGTAACTGTTTCAAGGACAGGTTGAATGACAGGCATTCGTGCCTAAACCTTTATCCTTGTGTAATAAAGTTCAATCAATCAATCAGTCAATCAATCCCCCCCACCCCCCCCCACCCCCCTTTGGTATGAAGTAAGGTTACACCATTCCCACTCAGCTAGAGATGACCCTGTGTCGTTGGTGGGACGTTGGGATCAGCTAGAGATGACCCTGTGTTGTTGGTGGGACGTTGGGATCAGCTAGAGATGACCCTGTGTAGTTGGTGGGACGTTGGGATCAGCTGGGATGTTGGGATCAGCTAGAGATGACCCTGTGTAGTTGGTGGGACATTGGGATCAGCTAGAGATGACCCGGTGTAGTTGGTGGGACGTTGGGATCAGCTAGAGATGACCCTGTGGCGTTGGTGGGACGTTGGGATCAGCTAGTGATGACCCTGTGTCGTTGGTGGGACATTGGGATCAGCTAGAGATGACCCTGTGTAGCTGGTGGGACGTTGGGATCAGCTAGAGATGACCCTGTGTCGTTGGTGGGACGTTGGGATCAGCTAGAGATGACCCTGTGTAGTTGGTGGGACGTTGGGATCAGCTGGGATGTTGGGATCAGCTAGAGATGACCCTGTGTAGTTGGTGGGACATTGGGATCAGCTAGAGATGACCCGGTGTAGTTGGTGGGACGTTGGGATCAGCTAGAGATGACCCTGTGTCGTTGGTGGGACGTTGGGATCAGCTAGTGATGACCCTGTGTCGTTGGTGGGACGTTGGGATCAGCTAGAGATGACCCTGTGTAGCTGGTGGGACGTTGGGATCAGCTAGAGATGACCCGGTGTAGTTGGTGGGACGTTGGGATCAGCTAGTGATGACCCTGTGTCGTTGGTGGGACACTGGGATCAGCTAGAGATGCCCTGTGTCATTGGTGGGACGTTGGGATCAGCTAGAGATGACCCTGTGTAGCTGGTGGGACGTTGGGATCAGCTAGAGATGACCCTGTGTAGCTGGTGGGACGTTGGGATCAGCTAGAGATGACCCTGTGTAGCTGGTGGGACGTTGGGATCAGCTAGAGATGACCCTGTGTAGCTGGTGGGACGTTGGGATCAGCTAGAGATGACCCTGTGTCGTTGGTGGGACGTTGGGATCAGCTAGAGATGACCCTGTGTAGTTGGTGGGACGTTGGGATCAGCTAGAGATGACCCTGTGTAGTTGGTGGGACGTTGGGATCAGCTAGTGATGACCCTGTGTCGTTGGTGGGACATTGGGATCAGCTAGAGATGACCCTGTGTAGCTGGTGGGACGTTGGGATCAGCTAGAGATGACCCTGTGTCGTTGGTGGGACGTTGGGATCAGCTAGAGATGACCCTGTGTAGTTGGTGGGACGTTGGGATCAGCTATGCGGATGTTGGGATCAGCTAGAGATGACCCTGTGTAGTTGGTGGGACATTGGGATCAGCTAGAGATGACCCGGTGTAGTTGGTGGGACGTTGGGATCAGCTAGAGATGACCCTGTGTCGTTGGTGGGACGTTGGGATCAGCTAGTGATGACCCTGTGTCGTTGGTGGGACGTTGGGATCAGCTAGAGATGACCCGTGTAGCTGGTGGGACGTTGGGATCAGCTAGAGATGACCCGGTGTAGTTGGTGGGACGTTGGGATCAGCTAGTGATGACCCTGTGTCGTTGGTGGGACACTGGGATCAGCTAGAGATGCCCTGTGTCATTGGTGGGACGTTGGGATCAGCTAGAGATGACCCTGTGTAGCTGGTGGGACGTTGGGATCAGCTAGAGATGACCCTGTGTAGCTGGTGGGACGTTGGGATCAGCTAGAGATGACCCTGTGTAGCTGGTGGGACGTTGGGATCAGCTAGAGATGACCCTGTGTAGCTGGTGGGACGTTGGGATCAGCTAGAGATGACCCTGTGTAGCTGGTGGGACGTTGGGATCAGCTAGAGATGACCGTGTCGTTGGTGGGACGTTGGGATCAGCTAGAGATGACCCTGTGTAGTTGGTGGGACGTTGGGATCAGCTAGAGATGACCCTGTGTAGTTGGTGGGACGTTGGGATCAGCTAGAGATGACCCTGTGTCATTGGTGGGATGTTGGTATCAGCTAGAGATGACCCTGTGTTGTTGGTAGGACTTTGGGATCAAAGAACCGACTAACTAACTCTACTCTGGGCTTTGTGTTTCAGCCCTGTGTTACTCAGTAGCACATCAAAGATCCCAGTCATTTTGCCAAAAGTGCAGGTAGCAGGTTACAACTAAACACACATGCACTCTATGGATGTGGCTTTGCATGAAGTAACGTGACATGGTCACTGGCACGTGGTTGTGTGCTGCACACGGAACGTGCCAAGACAGCAGCAGTTTCACTTGGCACCAGCCACGTAACAATCAGATAGCACTGTAATGCGCATGGAACGCGCCAAGACAGCAGCAGTTTCACTTGGCACCAGCAATGTAACAATCAGATAGCACTGTAATGCGCACGGAACGTGCCAAGACAGCAGCAGTTTCACTCGACACCAGCCACATAACAATCAGATGGCACTGTAAGTACACCACTTCAGCGGATATTCAGAAATGTGCTATAAAAAGCAAGTCACTCATTCAGAATCATATGCAACATGAGTGTAGGGAGTCTGCTGTAGAGCAGAGAATAGCGCTATATATATATGACTTAGTGCTAAAAGGTGTGCAAGAAAAGAGGACAGAGGTAATAGAAAATAAAGTTGACAGGATGTGAGTGAGTAATGCATTTTTTGAATGAACACATGTGAAGTCATCCACCAATGAAGGGAGAAGGCAGTGCTGCTCTTCGTTCCCGAGAAATTTGACTTTCAGTGTGATTTGTGACAAGATGTTGAACATTGCACATTACAACAAGCTCACATCACTGTGCTGCTAATCATGCAGTAAACTGTGAAAACCCAACTGATCTTACAAGATGTGATCCACATGAGTATTACCAAGTAAACTGTTGTTGTTCTGTGTCACACAGAACAGCATGCTACGCATAGTTTGTTGCAATACATAACGTTCAACATACAGCCAATCTTGAACATTTTTAAATGAATAAAAAGCAACACATTTTGAAACATAAACAGTTATTCTTTAATAGAACAATATGTGACAAGGAAGATTTGATGATTTTTTCCCCTCAAATTTAAGCTTTCTTGACATAAACAGCAAATGATGTAAGAAATATGTTGAACATTACTATTTCAACAAGATGTACAATGCTGTTTGTTTCTTGATGAAAATGATAAATCAGTAACTTTTTATTACAGTAGAGTATAAAGACACATAACTATTTCCATGTGAACAGTTTTTGCTGCATTAATTTTGTTGTAGTGGATAGCATAATGTTAAATAGACAACATGGTACTTTGTTTTTCATAACAAAATAAATAATACTTATTATTTAACAAACAAGTAAGTGTTTTGTAAGAGAAAATGGAGCAAGTAAGAGTGAGTGCAACTTTTGCTGCTTTTGGGTGTCACAGGAAAACACACACGCAGCCTGTCATCCATGCATTTCTTGGTCATGTTGACTCCGGTGCCTAGGACAAAAATAGTTGAACAGTTAACTTAAAAGTGAAAGAATTAATATTATAATAAATAGAAAAAATCGTAATAAATATTACAAAAAAAAACCACAGCCAAAGAATAATGCTATTAAGATCGGCACCTTACATTTTTAGAACTCTGGAAGGCAGACAGGCATGGTCACTATAATTATGTCGAACGTTATTATTTCCACAGCTCATGTTGTAATCGTAATATTTAACATCTAACTTGACGACTTTAACCTGCGTAAATTCGAATTGTCTACCATATATGATGATTTGTTTGAAGACGTAGTTTGTAAACAAAACGAACTGCGTTAAGCGCAAGCAAAAAATGTAAAGAGTACGATCAGAATATACTGTTTATAACCAATCTGCTGTCGCACATTACGATTTCAACACGCACCCATGTTGTAAGAAACTCGGTGAAAACAATTTTCGAAAGCATCTGAACAAACTTTAGATCGACAGCAACAAAAACTCACTCTGTATGCTAACATTCCGATACTTTTAAAAGATTCGGCATATACCAATATAAATATCATCGTATAACCGGAAGATTTGACTAAATCTCCGATGAACGTTTTAATAAAGTTGAACGTTACGGTCTTCGAAAATATTACCACACACCTTTCGCATATATCAGAACGTCTCTTCCATGCGGCCATGTGCTAAAAGCAAATGACCCGGATGTATAACATGGCTGACCGGAAGTAGTGCAAAAGCGCAAAAAAATTTTTTTTTCCTTTTGCTTGTTTAATTTAACACGTTGTTGAACGTTATTTATTGCAACAATTTTATGAAGAACGGCAAAATATATTTTAAAAACTACCCAGACATTTGGCAGTAAAATAAAACATTGGCGCCTGATGCAGTGACGTACCACAGTGACTGGAGTAAAGTTTCGACGAAAGAGAAAGTCCGTTCTTCACTAGATTGTCTGCGGATGCTGGTCATGAAACATTTCAACACACATAACGTTCGACCGAAGGATATTTCGGAGCCTCTAACTCCAAAAACAAAACTTAGTGATAATCGATTTTATATGCACTGTGTAAAGCGATATCTCCTCTGTGCAAATCGGTGACTGAGGTAATGTTTTGATTTGTCATGTACGTGAATGAAGCATCGAAAGCACTCACCGTGAACGTGTCCATTTTCAGGGGTCGATTTTCGTGGCGCTTTTCACTTTCAAAAATTATATTTCTCCAGCTGCTCCAGATTTGGAGCTCATATTGTTTCCACTGTAATACTGACCAATTATGAACGCACACACAAAGCAACAACAAGACAAAGTGTTTGAAACGGATTTTATTGACAGTCAAAAGTTGGACCCCCCATTTGCGCACCTTTTTGCACTAAGTCATATATGAAAGTGATCAACTACGTGTGTCTGATGCTTTACACGTGGGGGTTGTGGTGCAGGTGTGGTGCCTCACGAGCCAGAGCTGCTTCAGATGGCTGACGGAGAGGTCTTGGTGCGGAGGACCTATCCTTGTACTGGCGTCGACATCAAGTCCGGGAAAAACACCGACCTCAGCTATGGGCCTTGGGCAGACAGGCAGCGGTAGGCAGTGTGTGGGTGTGGTTGTGGGTGTATGTGGGCACATGAGTACATTTTTTTGGGTGTGTTTGTGTGTTTGTGCGTGAGTGAGAGTGTGTGTGTGTGTGTGTGTGTGTGTGTGTGTGTGCCTGCCTGCATGTGTACACAAGCACGTTTTGTGTGTGTTTGTGTGAAACGACACAAGTGTGTGTGGTGTGTGCATGTGTGTGTGTGTGTATGTGCCTGCCCGCATATATGTGCGTGTGTTGTTTTTTGTGTGTATTGTGGTTTTTTTTATGGGGGTTACAGGTGTACAAATTATATATCCGTGTTCACATGTTGCTGCATGTGTGTCAGGGAGGGTAGAGATGTGTGCATATTTTTTCTGTGTGCATGTGTGCATGGGCATGTGCACATTATGCTGAAAGGCCAGTTGCTCTGCTCTACTCTGACTCGTTATGGGCCCTGTGGGAGCCAGTGCTATAAAAGAATTATTGTTGTGATTATTATGCAGGAAACACTAGTGCTATAAAAGAATTACGATTATTATGCAGGGAACACCTGTGGAAGCTAGTGCTACAAAAGAATTACGATTATTATGCAGCGAACACCTGTGGAAGCTAGTGCTACAAAAGAATTACGATTATTATGCAGGGGATGCCTGTGTAAGATAGCGCTATAAAGGAATTACTGTTATGATTGTTTTGCAGGGAACACCTGTGGAAGCTGTTCTTCCCAGCAGACTACCAGCCCTTGGTGCCCACGCCAGAGGCGCAGCCGGGAGAGAAGCGACAGCACAAAACCCTGGAGCTCAAGATGACCATCAACGCCAATTCCACCATCGACATCCTCTTCACCAAGAGTCTGGTGAGATTAGTGCAGTGGTAGTTTTGTTGTTGTTGGTTTGCATAATAGACAGTAATAATAATGAAGTATTTATAACGCGCGAACCTCTAACTTTAAAGTGGAGCTTGGCACAGTGTACAAAATTGAAATATAACGACAATAATAGTAGCCGTCATTTCCATAGCGCTAACGCCATGTCTCACAGACAAGGGTGGGTGCACTGTGCTTTGCAAGATCAACAAAAATGCGCATAACCGCATAGATAATCATTACATAGTGATAATGTTGTATAGGTTCCTTGCACACCACCCAACTACACACAGACACATACATGCACACATGCATGCATGCATGCACGCACGCACGCACGCACGCACACACACTCATGCATGCACGCACTGCAGTTCACTGCAACTACACTCACACACCATGTTATGCACTGCACATCCGACACACATGCACACAGCATGCAGGCACTCAGCACGACGCACCCCACCCCCCCCCCCCCACACACACACATACATAACACCCCCAACCCCCTCCCTGCTCACACACATGCACATGCACACATGTGTGTGGTTGACTGTTCCGTTCCCCCCATTCCATGGCCTCACAGTGTGATTCTGATGTGCCGGCATTTGCTGCTCCTTGTTTATGGACTCATAACAAGGGAATTGTTTTTCATCGTCTCTGCAGATAAGTTTTTCATCATCACTGCAGATAACGCAAGCTATCCACATGAATGCTGGGAAGGGGTCGTACATCGAAGCGGTGATTCCGTGGACAGTGGAGGACACCGGCTACGTCACCAAGGTCAAGGGTCAGCTGATGTTGGTTGACGCGACCACCAGCATGACCTTTCGCTCGCTCTTTGAGTGTGAAACATTTGAGGTTTGTACTGGGTGAAGATATTCACCAGTTATGATGGTGATGATGAGGCACTGTTGTGCCTATGGAACATTTTCCGTACACATTGCGTGAAGCTTCTTCTGCAGATTTTGATGTGTGTGTGTGTGTGTGCGCGTGTGTGTGTGTGTAGTCAGGCCAAGTCAAGTCAAAAAACTGTAATCATCCCTCACAGGGCAATTCAGGTGTATGTGTGTGTGTGTGTGTGCATGCGCATGCATGTGTGTGGGTGCGTGCGTGCTCATGCGTGCGTGCATGTGTGTGTGTCTGTGTCAAGTCAAGTTAAAAAAACTTGTAATCATCCCTCACAGGGTAATTCGGGTGTGTGTGTGGTGGAGGGTTGTGTGTGTGTGTGTGTGGGGGGAGGGGGGGGGTACCTAAGTGTGTAATATGGTGGTGGCAGGGTGTACATATTGTATTACATATGGGCATGGGTGTGAGCGTACGTTTGTACATGGGTTTGTTTCTGCAGCAGGCGCGTACATCACACTACACGTGTGTCGCATGCGTACACATACAAACAGCACATCTGTGTATGCAGATGCGCATTTTGTGCGGCCACGTCTCCACACAGGCCTGCTCTTGTTTGAACAGTTTGAGGTGACGGCCAATTATCCCCTGGTGTGGAACGATCACCAAGACTGGAGGGTGGACTTCACTGCCTGCAAAGCTGTTGTGTACCTCATCTTCGCTCACAAGGACTTCTTCAGTGGTAAGATGCAGAAAAGGAAAAATATGCTTGGAGATGAATACTGTGTGTGTGTGGGGGGGGGGGGGGAATAAAGAGAAAGATTTAGTTTGCTGCACATACACTCATGTATGTGCATGCGCACGTGCGTACGCACATGCACACACATGCATGTACACACATATGCACGCACATATACACAGACAGACACACACACACACACACACACACACATATACACACGCATGCACACGTGCGCACACGCATGCATACACACACACGCATGACTGGTCCAGCAAGGCAATGCTTGGCAAGTACACTTTTGTACCTTCTGGATGATGAGGGAAATTAACAGCAATGATAATAATGATTTCAGACCTTGCTGGTGACTTGTTGAACAAGGCACCGGCTGTCAACATCTGCAGCTTTGTGCCTTGGCATGATCAGGGAAATTAACAGTGATGGTAATGATTTCAGATGTGACAGGTTACTGGTGGAACAAGGCAGTATACCAACACATGAAAGGTTCAAAAGAATGCCCTTTATTAGGACAAAACACAATGTGCAAATTTTCAGGATAATCCCCTCTATCAAGCTACAAAACAACACTTAACAGTTAAACAATGAAAAAATTAGATGGAAAGCTAAGCCACTGATCTTTTTTGAACAAGGCAGTGCCTGATGCATATGCACCTTGGCACAATGAGACAAATTGACAATGATGAGGGTAATGATTGCAGACCTGGCCAATGACTCGTCCAACAAGGCAGTGCCTGATACATATACACCTTGGCACAATGAAGAAAATTAATGATGATGATGGTAATGATTTCAGACCTGATGGACGAGTGGTTGAACAAGGCAGTGCCTGATACATATATACCTAATATATGACATGATGAGTGAAATTAACAGTGATGAGGGTAATGATTGCAGACCTGGCAGACAGCTGGTCCAGCAGGACAGGTGCCTGGTTCCTGCATGCAGTTTTATACCTTGATGCAAAGAGGGAAATTAACAATGATGAGGGTGATGATTGCAGACCTGACAGATGACTGGTCCAGCAGGGCAGGTGCCTGTTTCCTGCATGCAGTTTTATACCATGATGCTAAGAGGGAAATTAACAATGATGATGGTAATGATTTCAGACCTGACAGATGACTGGTCGAACAAGGCAGTGCCTGGTACATATATATACCTTATATATGACACGATGAAGGAAATTAACAATGATGAGTCTAATGATTCCAGACCTGGCAGACGACTAGGTCCAGCAGGGCAGGTGCCTGATGCACATGCATGCAGTTTTATACCTTGACACAGATAGGGAAATTAACAATGATGAGGGTGATGATTGCAGACCTGGCAGACGACTGGTCAAACAAGACAGTGCCTGATTCCTGCACGCAGTTTTATACCATGATGCTAAAAGGGAAATTAACAACGATGATGGTAATGATTTCAGACCTGACAGACGACTGGTTGAACAAGGCAGTCCCTGGTGATGAAGTGATGCTTAATGTCCTCAGATGTCAGCTGACATATTAGGGACAAGTTGTGACCAATGCCGAAGCACGGTTCAATAATTCTTTACGTCCACGGAAACCAGAAGGCTCGTTAGGACGGACAGCTCAGGACGGCCACCTCGACTCTCACACAGCTCCTGAACTATCGCAGTCCCTGGTACATTATATATACCTTATATATGACTTGATGAGGGAAATTAACAATGATGAGGCTAATGGTTTCAGACCTGGCAGATGACTGGTCCAGCAGGGCAGGTGCCTGATGCACGTGCATGCAGTTTTATACCTTGATACAAAGTGGGAAATTAACAATAATGAGGGTAATGATTGCAGACCTGGCAGACGACTGGTCCAGCAAAGCGGTGCCGGACATCTACGGCTTTGTCCCCTACACCTGGACCATCAACCTGATTGTCAAGCAGTTTGAGCTCATCACCCTGGCCAACGAGTACAACTGGATGGACACCTCCTCGCACAACCAGGAAAACAGTCAGTGCCCTGCTTGTCTGTCTGGTTGCCTGCTGAATGTCTGTCTGTGGATTTACCCGTCTGTTTGCCTGTCTGTCTGGTTGCCTGCTGCATGTCAGTCTGTGGATTTACCCATCTGTTTGCCTGTCTGTCTGGTTGCCTGCTGCATGTCAGTCTGTTTGCTCGCCTGCTGCAGGTCTGTCTGGTCACCTGCTGCCTGTTTGTTTGGTCACCTGCAGCATGTCTGTCTGTCTGTGTGCTCGCCTGCCGCATGTCTGTTTGCTCGCCTGCTGCATGTCTGTCTGGTCACCTGGTGCGTGTCTGTTTGTTTGGTCACCTGGTGCATGTCTGTTTGGTCACCTGCTGCACGTCTGTCTGTCTGGCCACCTGCTGCATGTCTGTCTGTCTGTTTTCTCACCTGTTGCATGTCTGCTCACCTGCTGCATGTCTGTGTGGATTTACCTGTCTGTTTGCCTGTCTGTTTGGTTGCCTGCTGCATGTCTGTGGATTTACCTGTCTGTTTGCCTGTCTGTTTGATTGCTTGCTGCACATCAGTCTGTGGATTTACTGGTCTGCGTGCTTGCCTGTCAGTCTTACTGCCTTCTTGTCTTTTTCGTCTCATTCTGAGGCAACCCTGTGTGGTTGACGGAACTAACTTGTCTGTTTTTTTTTGCCTGTTTGTCTGTTTGCCAGTTTTGTCTTTTGTCAGTGTTTTTTGTATGATTATTAAACGCTTGTGTTCATCATGCTCAATGTGGAGTGTGCACACTTCAAATTCCTCGCGTAGCCAGGAATATACAGTCAGCTTTTTTGCTTTTGTTTGAACGTCTGTCTGAGATTTAGAGGTTACTGGTGTCTGTCAGAATATGTCATCAATGTCAGTATATGTGCCATCAACTGAAACACATCAGTCTTTTTTTCTTCTCCATAGCCTGTATGTAACTGTATGAGCAGAGAGAAACAGTTCAGTAGTTTTTTTTCTCAAAACAGACAGCCAAACAAAACAAGCAACAAATCCAGACAAACGAGTACATTAAAAGACAGAAAGAAAATCCATTATGGTGCCATTCTGATTCAAGACTTTGACTGGGTTTTTTTGTACGCAGCCCCAAAACAGTTCAGTACTTTTTTTGGAAACAGAAAATCCATGATGGTGCCGTTTTGATTCAAGACTTTGACTTTCTTGTGTGTGTGTGTGTGTGTGTGTGTGTGTGTGTGTGTGTGTGTGGTGTGTGTGTGTGCAGCCCAGCTGGCTTTCTGCGGGGAACTGCTGGACATCTGCATGACCTTGCCCTACACTGATTTTCTGCCGCCGACTTTTCCCATCCATATTGTGATCAAGGTAAACATTGTCAAACGATGGAGTTGTGTCGCGTGGTACTTGAGAGCTGACGGTGGGGTGTTTTGTTTCACTTACCTGTTATCATCACACTCATTTTCTGCCTCCGACATTTCCCATCCACATTGTGACCAAGGTAAACCTTGCCAAACTGTGGTGCTGTGCCTATTGGTACTTTAGAGGTGTGCCTGAGGCAAATGCCTTATTGCGGCAGCAACAGTTTCTTGCTGTGGCCACATTATTGGCGACATTAACAGTCAAGCATCCTGCAGCAGTTATCATCACAGACATTTTCTGCCTCCGACATTTCCCATCCACATTGTGATCCAAGGTAAACATTGTCAAACAGTGGTGCTGTGTCTCTTGGTACTTTAGAGATGTACCTGAGGCAAGTACCTTCTTGCAGCAGCAGTATCTTGCTATGGCCACATTATTGGTGATGTTAACAGTCAAGCATCATGCAGCAGTTATCATCACAGTCATTTTTTTTGGCGTCCGACATTTCCCATCCACATTGTGACCAAGGTAAACCTTGCCAAA
>JABMCL010002484.1:262500-270000 GCA_018857735.1 Alviniconcha marisindica
GTATGTGTGTGTGTGTGCGCACACGTGTGTGTGTGTGTGTGTGTGTGTGCATTGGAGGATGGTGGAGTGAGGTGGGGAGGGAAAGGGGTGGGGGGTAGTAGTGTGTTCATGTGCATGCCCCTGCCAAAAAGTATGTATCAGTTTGTCTTCAGCTTCTTGTTTGTATGATGTGTGTGTGTTGTGTGTGTGTGTGTGTGTGTGTGTTGGGGGATGGTGGGAGTAAGTTGGGGAGTGGGGTGGGGGTTCAGTGTGTTTATGTGCATGCATGTGTATGTGAGTGTTCTTTTTCTTGTGGGGGGGGGGGGAGGGGATGTGTTAAAGTTAGCTGTTGGTGTGCTGCACACTTAGGACAAGCAAACTGACAGTAAGCAGGATGGAAAAACAACAAAGCACGATATGCGCACCCTTGTTGATGAGATACGGCACTATAGAAATGACCACTACTATTATTGTGTACAGTGAGGTGATGTGTTAAACTGGTTACTTTTTTTTTGTTATACAGTTTATTATATCCACGGACTTCTGAGGCAGAAATTCTGGCCTTGAAGTTGAAGTCACTCCGTCTTTGTCGTTGCAGAACTGCAACAAGGAAGACCCCCCCTGCCCCTGCGTCCACGTGGAGCGACTGTGCTTTGAGATGGACAAGAAATACACCAACACCAAGCTGCAGCTGCTGCTGTCCCCCTGCGTGGTCATCGCCAGAGACAACCTGCTGGTGAGGCAGGCACTCCCTGCATGTGCACTTAACCTGAAGCCTGCAGGTGGAAATATTTTGCAGTTTTCAAAAGATGAAGCCTGCAGGTGGAAATATTTTGCACAGTTTTCAGCAGATGAAGCCTGCCAGTGGAAATACTTGCACAGTTTTCAACAGATGAAGCCTGCCAGTGAAAATATTTGCACGATTTTCAACAGATGAAGCCTGCCAGTAGAAATACTTGCACAGTTTTCAACAGATGTTAGCCTGCTGGTGGAAATATTTTGCAGTTTTATTGCACAGTTTTGAACATGTTTTTCAACAAATGAAACCAGCAGGAAATGTTTGCAGTTTTGAACAGATGAAGCCTGCCAGTGGAAATACTTGCACAGTTTTGAACAGATGAAGCCTGCAGGTGGAAATAGTTGCACAGATTTCAACAGATGAAGCCTGCAGGTGGAAATATTTGCACAAATTTCAACAGATGAAGCCTGCAGGTGGAAATATTGCACAGATTTCAACAGATGAAGCCTGCAGGTGGAAATATTTGCACAGATTTCAACAGATGAAGCCTGCAGGTGGAAATATTTGCACAGATTTCAACAGATGAAGCCTGCAGGTGGAAATATTTGCACAGTTTTGAAAAGACGAAGCTTGCAGTTGGTAGTATTTGCACAATTTTCAACGTGGTTTTCAAGAGGTGAAGCCTGCAGGTGGAAATATTTGCAGTTTTGAAAAGATGAAGCCTTCCTGTGGAAATTCTTGCACAGTTTTCAACAGATGTTAGTCTGCAGGTGGAAATATTTTGCTGTTTTTTGCACAGTTTTGAACATGTTTTTCAACAAATGAAGCCAGCAGGTGGACATTTTTGCACAGTTTTCAACAGATGAAGCCTACAGGTGGAAATATTTGCAGTTTTCAACTGATGAAGCCTGCAGGTGGGAATATTTGCACAGTTTTCAACAGATGAAGCCTGCAGGTAGAAATATTTGCACAGTTTTCAAAAGATGAAGCCTGCAGTTGGAAGTATTTGCAAAAAAAATTAACATATTTTTCAATAGATGAAGCCTGCTGGTGGAAATGTTTGCACAGTTTTCAACAGATGAAGCCTGCAGGTAGAAATATTTGCACAGTTTTCAAAGGATGAACCCTGCAGTTGGAAGTATTTGCACATTTGTTTAACATATTTTTCAATAGATGAAGCCTGCAAGTGGAAATACTTGCACAGTTTTCAACAGATGAAGCCTGCACATGGAAGTATTTGCACATTTTTCAACATGTTTTTCAACAAAACCTGCTGGTGGTAATATTTGCACATTTTTGAACATGTTTTTTAAGAAACGAAGCCAGCCGGTGGAAATATTTGCTCATTTTTCTGGCCACCTGTCCACAGGGGAGGGGGAGGGGAATCATGAACACCAAAGGTGGCTGCTTTGTTTTCCCACTGCTGTATCTTTGATGCTGATAGGTGCTTTTTTGTTTTTGTCTGTGTGCAGAGGTAGGGAGATCAGAAACACCAGAGGGAAGGCTACTTTGCTTTCCCACTGCTGATACTGATAGTTTTTTGTTGTTGTTGTTGTCTGTGTGCAGAGGTAGGGAGATCAGAAACACCAGAGAGAAGGCTGCTTTGCTTTCCCACTGCTGTATCTTTGATGCTGATGCTGATAGGTTTTTGTTGTTGTTGTTGTCTGTGTGCAGAGGTAGGGAGATCAGAAACACCAGAGATATGGCTACTTTGTTTTTCCACTGCTGTATCTTTGATGCTGATGCTGATAGGTGATTTTTCTTCTGTGTGCAGAGGTAGGGAGATCAGGAACACCAGAGCGACGGCTGCTTTGCTTTTCCACTGCTGTATCTTTGATGCTGATGCTGATAGCTTTTTTGTCTGTGTGCAGAGGGAGGGAGATCAGGAACACCTGAGGGACGGCCACCTGGCTCTGTCAGGTCTGCAGGTGCGAGGGCACGCCATGTTCTCTCATGAGGGGCTGTCGCTAGAGACAGAGACGCTGGAGTATGCCTGGCTGATCGAAGCTGTCATCGGCACCATTTCAGGAAAGTTCACCACTCCACAGGTAATGCATTTGTTGCTTCTTCTTTTTTTTCTTTTTTCTTTTTTTCTTTTTCTTTTCTCGGAAAAGAAGGTCGTGGAACATACAGTCGTGGGCAGATTGAAGTGATTGTCTCAGTTCACGAACCTGTGGATGAGCGCCTCGCTTCAGTGAAGAAATCATCTTGTGGCTTATCTGTGTTGAACGCTTGGAGAATTGAGCTTAGCGTTGTCTTGCCTGTGCCGAAGAAAACCAGTTTTGATCAGCTCTTATTTTGTGCATGTGTCTTAGTGTGTGCGAACATGCGCGCGCGTGTGCATGCGTGCGTGTGTGCGTGTGCGTGCACACACGTACAAGGTACATAAACTCCACCAGAGGTACGGTACATCCTCATCTTTCACTCCATGGTGGGCCAGGCATGACGGCCACTCTTCAGGCTTTTCTAGCGCAGAGGATTATTTGCGATATTCTGATTGGCTGAAAGTGCTCAGGTGATTGATTGGCAGCCAGGAGTCCTAGCTCTCTGTGCTGCATTGTGCAGCATAACATAGCCACAGCATAGCACGATCTAGGGTTTGTGTTTAGCATAGCGTGATACAGGGTTTGTGTTTAGCATAGTGTGATACAGGGTTTGTGTTTAGCGTAGCGTGACACAGGGTTTGTGTTTAGCATAGCGTGATACAGGGTTCGTGTTTAGCATAGCGTGATACAGGGTTTGTGTTTAGCATAGCGTGATACAGGGTTTGTGTTTAGCATAGCGCGATACAGGGTTCGTGTTTAGCATAGCGTGATACAGGGTTCGTGTCTTTGCATAGCGCGATACAGGGTTTGTGTTTAGCATAACGCGATACAGGGTTTGTGTTTAGCATAGCGTGACACAGGGTTTGTGTTTAGCATAGCGCGATACAAGGTTTGTGTTTAGCATAGCGTGATACAGGGTTCGTGTTTAGCATAGCGTGATACAGGGTTCGTGTTTAGCATAGCGCGATACAGGGTTTGTGTTTAGCATAGCGTGATACAGGGTTTGTGTTTAGCATAGCGCGATACAGGGTTTGTGTTTAGCATAGCGCGATACAGGGTTCGTGTTTAGTATAGCGTGATACAGGGTTCGTGTTTAGCATAGCGCGATACAGGGTTTGTGTTTAGCATAACGCGATACAGGGTTTGTGTTTAGCATAGCGTGACACAGGGTTTGTGTTTAGCATAGCGCGATACAAGGTTTGTGTTTAGCATAGCGTGATACAGGTTGTGTTTAGGGTAGGTTTAGCATAGCGTGATACAGGGTTCGTGTTTAGCATAGCGCGATACAGGGTTTGTGTTTAGCATAACGCGATACAGGGTTTGTGTTTAGCATAGCGCGATACAGGGTTGTGTTTAGCATAGCGCGATACAGGGTTTGTGTTTAGCATAGCGGATACAGGGTTCGTGTTTAGCATAGCGCGATACAGGGTTTGTGTTTAGCATAGCGTACAGGGTTGTTTAGCATGCGATACAGGGTTCGTGTTTAGCATAGCGCGATACAGGGTTTGTGTTTAGCATAGCGTGATACAGGGTTCGTGTTTGCATAGCGCGATACAGGGTTGTGTTGCATAGCGTGATACAGGGTTGTGTTTAGCATAGCGGATACAGGGTTTGTTTTAGCATAGCGCGATACAGGGTTTGTGTTTAGCATAGCGTGATACAGGGTTTGTGTTTAGCATACGGAACAGGGTTTGTGTTTAGCTACGGATACAGGGTTTGTGTTTAGCATAGCGGAACAGGGTTTGTTTTAGCATAGCGTGAACAGGGTTCGTGTTTAGCGTTTAACGCGATACAGGGTTTGTGTTTAGCATAGCGTGATACAGGGTTTGTGTTTAGCATAGCGTGATACAGGGTTCCTGTTTAGCATAGCATGGTGCAGGGTTCGTGTTAACCACCAGTTTCTGGTATTCTACCAGTTAAGATCAGCATCTGCTGGAAATGGAATCAGCAATCGGTCAGAGGTACCAGCTGTTATTTTGCTTGACTGGGTCTAAAAAACACACTATTAAAAACAAACAAATAAAAAAACATCAGAGAGAGAGAGTGAGGGGCTGTGTGCCACACTCTTTGCAGAGGAATCTGATTGCTGCAGCTGCAGAATATTGCTGAGTTCATCCAGATTAATTAATGGCCTGATTGTTGCAGCTGCAGGATATTGCCGAGTTCATCCAGATTAAATAATCGCTTGATTGTTGCAGCTGCAGAATATCTGCCGAGTTCATCGGGATTAATTAATCATCAGGATTAATTAATCGCCTGATTGTTGCAGCTGCAGAATATTGCCGAGTTCATCCAGACGTTCATGATGCTGGTGGACAACCCCGAGATCCAGCTGGTGCCCATGTCATCATCTGATGCATTACACACAGCCAGTGACTAGCGCTGTCCTTAACTTCATTATTTGCCTGGTTGTTGCAGCTGCAGAATATTGCTGAGTTCATCCAGACGTTCGTGATGCTGGTGGACAACCCCGAGATCCAGCTGGTGCCCATGTCATTCATCTGATGTTACAGCACAGCCAGTGACTAGCGCTGTCTTTAACTTCATTATTTGCCTGGTTGTTGCAGCTGCAGAATATTGCGAGTTCATCCAGACGTTCGTGATGCTGGTGGACAACCCCGAGATCCAGCTGGTGCCCATGTCATCATCTGATGCATTACAGCACAGCCAGTGACTAGCGCTGTCTTTAACTTCATTATTTGCCTGGTTGTTGCAGCTGCAGAATATTGCTGAGTTCAACCAGATTAATTAATTGCCTGATTGTTGCAGCTGCAGAATATTGCCGAGTTCAACCAGATTAATTAATTGCCTGATTGTTGCAGCTGCAGAATGTTGCCGAGTTCAACCAGATTAATTAATTGCCTGATTGTTGCAGCTGCAGAATATTGCCGAGTTCATCCAGACGTTCATGATGCTGGTGGACAACCCCGAGATCCAGCTGGTGCCCATGTCGTCACCTGATGCATTACAGCACAGCCAGTGACTAGCGCAGTCTTTAACTTCATTATTTGCCCGGTTGTTGCAGCTGCAGAATATCGCGGAGTTCATCCAGACGTTCGTGATGCTGGTGGACAACCCCGAGAACCAGCTGGTGCGCACCTCGCCGTTCATCCTGTGCCAGCACATGCGGCCCCAGCTGCAGTGCCGGGTGCTGCCCGACTGCCCCTTCCCCTGCCCGTCCCCCGAGGACATCAAGTACCGCATGGTGCGCCTCTCCCTGGATTCCATAGACCTCTTCATGGTGGAGGTGGGGTCTGCGCTCAATTTAAGTGTAAGTAGGTTTGTTTTTTTGTCTGTGTGGGGTATCCATGTGTGTGTGTGTGTGTGTGTGTGTGTGTGTGTGTCTGCGCTCAATTTAAGTGTAAGTAGGTTTTTTTTGTCTGTGTGGGGTATCCAGTGTGTGTGTGTGTGTGTGTGTGTGTGTGTGTGTGTGTGTGTCTGCGCTCAATTTAAGTGTAAGTAGGTGTGTTTTTTTGTCTGTGTGGGGTATCTTGTGTGTATGTGTGTGTGTGTGTGTGTGTGTCTGCGCTCAATTTAAGTGTAAGTAGGTGTTTTTTTTTGTCTGTGTGGGGTATCCATGTGTGTGTGTGTGTGTGTGTGTGTGTCTGCGCTCAATTTAAGTGTAAGTAGGTGTGTTTTTGTCTGTGTGGGGTATCCATGTGTGTGTGTGTGTGTGTGTGTGTGTGTGTGTGTGTGTGTGTGTGTGTGTGTGTGTGTGTGTGTGTGTCTGCGCTCAATTTAAGTGTAAGTAGGTGTTTTTTTTGTCTGTGTGGGGTATCCATGTGTGTGTGTGTGTGTGTGTGTATGCATGAATGTATGCATATGTGTGTGTGCGTGTGTGTGTGTGTGTGTGTGAGCATCTGTAAATGTGTGTGTGCATCTCTAAGTGTGGTGTGCACATGTACATGCTCACAGGGGTGCATGGTGTGTGCATACATGTGCGTGTTTGTGTGTGCAGGGTGGTGTGAGCATCTGGAAGTGTGGTGTGCATATGTGCAGTCTCACAGATTTGTGTGGTGTGTAGGGGCGTGTGTGTCACTGTGTGTGTGTGTGTGTGTGTGTGTGTGTGTGTGTGTGTGTGTGTGTGTGTGTGTGTGTGTGTGTGTGTGTGTGTGTGTGTGTGTGTGTGCATGCATGCATGTGTGCATGTGCACCCTTGCACGCAACGCAACACGCTCAAGCACTAAAGAAAGAAATCATAACGCAGCCTGCCCCCTTTGCGAACTGCAGGTGCGACCAGTGCGCATAGCCAACTGCAACCTGCACGGCTCCACCACCCGGGCGGGCATCACGGGCGTGGTGGAGCAGGTGTCCATCAAGCAGTACATGAACTGCGCCCAGAGCCGCGTGGACGCCAAGCACACCGAGACCTGGCTGGAGGCCGGGGGCTTCGCTCTGGGGCCCATCACCGTGGAGGCCGCCATGGCGCTGCCCAACCCCCAGCTCCACCGCATCCAGGACGAGTTCCTCCGTGTCCACGACGACCGCCACAAGCGCCTGTGGTTCCTCTGGCCGCCGAACCCGGCGCACCCGGCCGGCGGCAACTGCGGCTGCCTGGGCGGGTGCGAGTTCTTCGGCTCCAACAAGAAGGGGGCGACGTTTTTCAAGTCGCGCAAGCAGCGCGAGTCCTCGCAGGTGGCCATCCCGCAGGTGTGCTCGGCCGGCCACGACCCCGGCTTCGGCCAGAGCCTCCTCCACGAGGGCAAGCTGGTGTTCGAGGTGGGCCAGGCCGGGCTG
>JABMCL010002484.1:275000-292500 GCA_018857735.1 Alviniconcha marisindica
CTAAACGTAGCCTTGTTTAGACTCCCAATGGTGAGTTGTGGGTTCGGGTCCTGGCTAAACGTGGCCTCAGTTACCTGGCTAAATGTGGCCGTGTTTACCTGGCTAAACGTAGCCTTGTTTAGACTCCCAATGGTGAGTTGTGGGTTTGGGTCCTGGCTAGTCTTGGCCTTGTTTACCCTCCCATAGCTGAATTGTGGTTTGGATTCTGGCATTCAAGCTTCCAAATACCTCAATTTTGTAAAAAATTTTTTTGGGGGGGGGTGATTTTCTGACCAACTTTGAGAGTAGCCAGCTAGAGAGAGTGCGCACACACACACACACACACACACACACACACACACACACACACACACACATCTATGCTCTCTCTCTCATGTTTGCACACATGCACACGTACACACTTGTGCTCTCTCTCTCTCTCTCTCTCTCATACTGCCTGGTTATTTATTATATTTAAATTATGATCATGAATTAGCACTACTTTGATACATGAGCTGTGAAACAAATGGTGTACATCTATAAGCATCACATGGCATAAACACAAACCGATTAGGTGAGCGTACTCTCTATCAAATTTGGTCTGAATTTTGAGAAGAAGAAAAAGAGAAGAGAGAGAGAGAGAAAAAAAAGCTCTTAAAATTATTGTAAAAAGTTAATGAATATAGAATTCCAAGGTTTGGAGGTAGGAACCGTGTGTAATAACAAGTTTCGGACACGACTGTCTGCCTTGCTGCAGATCAACATCTGCGTGCTGCAAGCGTCCATCGTGGAGGAGGTGATCCCCTTCTCCAGCCTGGACAATGTCAACGACCTGATGGCGGTGTCGCTGCTGTCGCTGTGCTTTGACAGCTTGCGCTGCCAGCTGCTGGCCAACAAACACTCGTGCACCCTCACGCCCCTGGCCCCGGGGAAGGAGGCCGTGGGGCCCAAGCTGAGCAACACGCCGGCGCCATGCGTGACCAAAGCTGGAACCGACTTTGGATCGCAGCTGGAGAAGGTGGGTGAATTTTAAAAAAAGGCTTTTTTTTATTTTTTATTTTTAGATTGTTGTTGTTTTCAGGTTGTTAATTTTTCTCTGTGTTTCTGTCTGTCATTCTCTGCCTCTCTCTGTTTCTCTCTCTGCCTTTCTCAGTGTGTCTCTCTCTCCACCCTGATATAACCGTCATGGTTGACTGGGCAGTAAAAATTGATTCTCTGCCTCTCCCTCTGTGCCTCTCCCTGCGTCTCTCAGCCTTTATTTAACCGTCATGGTTGACTGGGCAGTAAAATTCAATTCTTTCTCGCTCTCACTCTTTCTTTCTTTGTCTCTCACTCTCCACCACTCCCCCCCCCCCCCCCCCCCCCGCCCCCCCAGCCCCATCTCTCCATGTTTTGTTAATTCAATAATTTTAAGATAATGCAAATACTGTTACAGCTACGAAAGGACTGTGAATAAGTCTGTCCTAGCGTTAGGGTTTATTCTGCTTAAATGATTGGAATGTTTTGTTTGTTTTTGAGTGTATGTCATGAGGTGACCCTGTGCAAATGACATGAATTTAAGATCCAGTTGCCAGCTCCTAACTAAATGTTTTTTTGAGTTGGGATTTCCTTGTGGTACGCTGGCAATGTTAGTGTTGTTTTTTTTACAAGGATACAAGGGTATTTACTGGCCACTGACATTAAAATGTGCACAGGAATTTGTCTCGGTGACTTGTCCTAGTCATCACCGCCTTCGCAGGGACTGGGCTGTTGAACATTGTTATTTCAAGCCTTTTGGCAAATGCAAGCTTTCAGTTTTGAAGCCCAATGCATGTGCTTGACGACCCCCCTCTGCTTTCTCCCCCCTCATTACATTCCTTGTGTGTGTGTGTGTGTCTGTGCGTGTGCGCGTGCATGCGTGCGAGTGTGGTGTGCAAGGAATATAGTATTTTGAGTATATATAAAAACGAAACAAAAATGAGGGTATACATTATTCATTGATCTTGTAAAGCAGCATGTGCTCACCCTTGTTGGTGAGATATGGCACTATAGAAATGACTGCTGTTATTATTATCATCGTTACGTGCACTTTACATCGCAGGACAAGGATCAGCTGACAGAAGTGAGTCGCGAGGAGAACGTCGGCACCCTCCACATCGCCCGCATCCACATGCAGCTGCGGAGGCTCCTGAAGCACAGCAACTACTGCGACAACATCGTCCTGACCGCCATCCCGGACCACCGCTCCAGCGTCCTCTTCACCTTCTCCTACGACACCAGCACCATGTCCTCCTCCGCCTCCTCCCAGCAGGCCGGGTCCCCCCGCCGCCGCCTGTCGCGGCAATCCAGCCGGGACTGGCGCGACGACCCCATGCTGGCCTCCATCGGCTTCATCATGATGGAGTGCGGGCTGGAGGACGTCTCCATCACCGCCGTGCGCCGCCTCGGCTACAAGGACTCGGACGAGGCTCAGATGGAGGAGAAGCTGGACGGCCTGGAGAAAATCCTCACCGACCTTCAGGCGTCCACCAAGGAGGAGATCGACGAGCAGGCCGAGAGCACGTCCAGCCCCACGGACGAGCCCGTGCCGCTGAGCTCGCCCTCCGCGCGCCAGAGCACAGCCTCCTTGTCGTCCTCCTGGGACTCCACCACCTCCATGCCCCCGTCGTCGGAGAACATGGAGATGAAGGGCATCAGCCTGCAGCCCGCAGCTCGGCCGCTGAAAGGGGACGCCTCCACAGGAATCCTGAAACTGAAGACGGTGTGGTTCAACTTTGCCGCACCGCCGCCCATCTCCATCAAGAAGAAAGTGGATTTCACCAGGTGAGCCTGAGTGCCGCAGACCAGCCATTTTTGTTGTTTTTATTTCTTTTTCCGGGAGGCTTTTCTTTGAATTTTGGAAATCCTTCTCTTTGGGTACATCACAAGGTAGTTTTGCAGGGGTGACTGCGGGGACTGCCGGAAGCGAGAAATCCAGCAAAAAATTAGTTGGGTTCTGCCACCCAAATGCTGGAAGAAGTCTTTAAAAAATCAAAGCCCTCATGCACCCCGGTAGTTGGGAAGCCAAAGGATGTGGCAAGGTTCGTGTTAACCGGTAATTTCCCGTATTTTAACGGTTAAGATTTCTAGCATGTGAAAAAGACCCTGGTCGTTCTGCCAAAAGTGCAGGTGGCAGGTCACAACTCAACATTCTTGACCCATCTCACTGAGCAACTGCAGACTGAGCCACGGCCTGAAAGAGCGGAACGGATGCGTGCAAGCTGATCTCCTCTCTTAGAAAAAAAGAGGAAAAAATGCAGATGGGAAATGATTTTGTCAATCCATCCATTCTTGCATGCAAGAAAAAAAGAAAAAGAAAACAAGCAAACCATTCAAACTGTCTGATTGCGATGCATCCATTCCTAGGTTGGACTGGAACCTGCTGAGCACAGCCACACCCGCCATCAACGCGTGGATGAACCCCTCGGACCGCCTCATGACCTCCGTCAGGCAGCTGGTGCGCGTCCTCAGCATGAGAACCTGCTCCGTCATCGCCTGCATGATGACCGAGGCCCTGGACGTGCAGGGTATCCATGTGTCGTACAAGGTAAGTTACAGGCCGCCCCTATCGTGGTTTGTGTGGGGAAAGTTTATTGAGGCAGCTAGACATGCAGCAGATCCTCTTTTAAGACAAATATGACAACTGGTTTCTTTTGTGTTTTGATTGGCTTCACATGTCTTACAAGGTAGGTTATGGCTACCCCTTTCGTGGTTCGTGTGTGGAAAGTTTATTGTGGCTGCTAGATGTGCAGCAGATCCTCTTTTAAGACAAATATGAAAACGGGTTTCTTTTGCGTTTTGATTGGCTTCGCGTGTCTTACAAGGTAGGTTACAGGCCGCCCCTTTCGTGGTTCGTGTGGGGAAAGTTTATTGTGGCTGCTAGATGTGCAGCAGCTCCTCTTTTAAGACAAATATGAAAACGGGTTTCTTTTGCGTTTTGGTTGGCTTCGCGTGTCTTACAAGGTAGGTTACAGGCCGCCCCTTTCGTGGTTCGTGTGGTGAAAGTTTATTGTGGCAGCTAGATGTGCAGCAGCTCCTCCTTCGAGACAAAATCTGAAAAATGGTTTCTTTGTGTCATGATTTTTATTTTCCAGTATGCTGGCACAGTCATCCTGATGTAATTGAACTGGTTTACTGGGCATAAAAACACAAGTTAATAATTAATTAATTATGTTGCCACAGTGGCAGTCAACAGCTTCAGATCTTTTCTGGGGGTGGGGGTGGGGAGGGGGGGGGGGGGGGGCAGGGGGTACTCTGCTCTTGCTTCCTATTATCATAATTGCACCTCTGTTGTAATATTTGAAGTGTGTGTATTATTGAAATATGACTCTTTCTGTTACATGTTGTTGTTTTTTGTGACCAAACTTAGTTTGATGGTACGTACATCATCATATCAGACATCCAAAGCCTGGGAGTGTCTAATATCATGTGACTGTGCTGTTGTTGATTGTTGATCAGTTTTATATAGCGCTAGTTTCTGCTCTTGAGTGCAGCTCTTGAGCAGACTCGCTGTGCTCTTGTTGCATGCGATTGTGAATGAGTGATTGTAGCTTTTGATTTAGCACATTTTTGACTTATCATCTACTTTCAGTGCTATTTGATTGCTCAGGGTCAAGGTCACTGTAAAGGGGAAAAAAGAAAACTTCACTGACTGTTTTGTCGGGTATTGGCAGTGCAAGTTTGGCAAGTTGCCCAGCCTCTCACCGACTGTTGTCTGGTGTTGGCAGAGCAAGTTCCTCTCACTGACTGTTTTGTCGGGTACTGGCAGTGCAAGTTTGGCAAGTTGTCCAGCCTCTCACCGACTGTTGTCTGGTGTTGGCAGAGCAAGTTCCTCTCACTGCCTGTTTTGTCTGGTGTCAGCAGAGCCAGTTTGGCAAGTTGTTCGGCCTCTCACTGCCTGTGTTGTCCGGTGTCGGCAGAGCAAGTTTGGCAAGTTGTCCAGCCTCTCCAAGACCCTGCAGGAGGACCCCTCGTGCCAGCTGCTGACCGTGCTGCGCAAGTACCTCCACAAGGTCGGCACCGCCCGCGTGGAGCACGCTGTCGCCTCGGAGACGGTCCCGCAGCTCATCACCCTACAGAAGGGGGTACTGGCCCTGATGCGGCAGTGGAAGAACGTCCTGTACATGCCCAACCTGGCGGAGATCAACTTCAAGACCAAGAAGACTGTCCGCCCCTACAACGTGACCTTTTCCCTCCCCGAGTCGGAGAGCATGGACGCGCTGTGCCTGGACGACGAAGAAGGCACGGTGGACAATTTTGACATCGTGGACGAGAGAATGTCGCTGCTCCAGGCCGAAGGCGGGGCCTTCCACAAAACTCCGTCCAATCCCAGCCTGGCCAGCAAGGGGAGGCAATCCCTGAGCACGGCCGGCAAGGGAGATAATGCCGGGGTGGATGGCTTGAGCATCGGCTCCTCCGTGTCGTTCCGGAACAAGAAATTCGTGACGCTGTTCTCCCAGCTTGGCAACAAGGGCAAACCGAAGGGTACGTATAATGTATATATATGTCCTTGCAGACACAGAGTGACACAGAGTGTATTCAGAGCTGCCAACCACTATGTTTTGGCCGTAGTTTACTATGCCCAAGGGCACTGCACTATGCTGCTTCGCTCGTGATCATATCACTACGCTCTCCCTCAGAAAAAAACTTTTAAAATATATTTTTGATCCCATGCGTGCGTGTGGGCATCAGATTTGCCAGCAACTGGTTGCGCATGTGCCTTTTTTGTGTCTGAGGTGTCGGTTGTGCCACAGCCAATCGGTGTTCGTGTTTTAACCAGCTGACCAATCGTAGCATATGGTTCAATTCCCGCTCTTATGCGTCGCTTCCTGGCACAACGACTTCCATTTTCAGTCATTTGAAATCGCCAGACCGAAGCAAGAAGCTGAAAGTGAGCTCCCAGGTGATGAATCTCGTTAAAAAACGCACACCAAAATTTTCGGGAAGAGTATTATACAGAAAAGTTTCTGTGCATTGTACGATCAATGCGGAGCGCCAAGCATGTGAAGTGCAGCACCTGCCTCTTCAGTTCTTGGGACTTTTCTGTCGCCCATGGCGGAATGTATGACGTCGAACAACACGTCAACTCGAAGCGTCACATCAACAAAGGAAAAGCGATATGAAGTACACTGAAGATTTCCCATTAAATTTAATGGATTGTGAGATGCCGTCTTCACAGCATCTGTAATTCGAGCGGAGATGCTTTTCACAAATTTCTTTGTAGTGCAGAACATCACTCACTCTGCAGCCGATCATGACATTTGTTCTGGCGCACGTTTCCGCAATTGCGAATTGCTACACTCAAAATCTAATTACTACACTTAAAATCAGATTTTGCTACACTAAAGTCTAGTGAAGGGTTGGCAGCTCTGTGTATTACATAAAGTCTTGCAGCAAAGCACAAAAGTGTTGCTTATGTGGCGTATAATTTAAGCTGTTGACCAGTATGGATAAATATAATATTGATTTAAAAAAAAAATCTGTCTGCAATTCTGCAAATTTGCATCGTCAAACTTACAAAGCAAGGTTGCTGAGGCCTCAAGGACTTTTTTTGATGATAGCTACTAACTAATTTTAGGTCCAAGTGTACAAAAAAAGCAGGTAATTGTTGAGTTATTATATTTAGATCTGGTAGAGTAAATCTGACGGAAGAAGGGAAAAAAACAAGAGAGAGAGAGAGAGTCCTATTCCCTTCATAAAGAGCCTACTGGTGCATCAGTTCTGTTTGAACTTTGAAGATCATTTTCTTGGGATCTCTTTGCTCGTAATGCCAAGCAATCAATCCCCTCATGAAAGAATGACCTAAGCGCTGTCATGAAGCTGAAACAAGAATGACTCATTGACTGCGAGCATTCTAAAGCAAGATCTAAACACATAAAAGGTTAAAAAATAACGCTATTTATTAGGACAAAACATGACGTGCAAGTTTTCGGGGTAATCCCCTTTATCAAGCTACAAAACGACACATAAACAGCACTTAAAGGGTAAAATACGATGAAAAATGAGATGGAGAGCTATTCCACATATCTTTTTTTGGTTGAGCTATGTCCAGCGCTCGGAAGAATCGCTGGAAGAAAATTTGCGTGTTGTTGTTTTGTCCTAATAAATAGCATTATTTTGAACCTTTTATGTGTCTGCGTGTAGTCGTGAAGCATCACAAGGGGAAAAAAACGCATTCACTGCATTATTCTGTCTGAATTCCACCCCTGTGCAGGAACTGCCCCATCACCAGGAGTGGGCGTGGAGTCACCGGAACACCGCCCGACCCTGCCCGTCATCCCCCCCGGAGGTGGTGGTGGCCTCCCGCACAACGACAGCAACCTCAGCTTCACCAGCGCGGACAGCGAGTCCAGCCTGGACCAGCTGGTGTCGCCGACGCCGCCCCACACGCCGCTCAAAGGGGGCAGTGTTGGCGGGCTGAAGCCCACGTCCATCCTGAAGAACCGGCAGCAGCAGCAGGAGGACCTGTACCAGTGGATGGCCAAGCAGCAGGATGGCTTCAAGGTCCGACACTCAAGTACTCTTCTCAGTAAACATAGCGCTTAACATCCACCGAAACCATAAGGCTTGTTAGAGATTGGGAGAAGGGGGTATGGAGGTGAGGGAAGAGGGAGAGTATATATATATACCTGTCACTGCACAAGTACTCCTCTTAGTAAACATAGTGCTTAACGTCCACAGAAACCATAAGGCTTATTAGAGTCAGGGAGAAGGGAGAAAAGCATTATGAAGACTCTGACACTTTTAGTGCATGCTGGATTATTTTGGTGTTTCCATAATCCACCAAACTCTAACATGGACTACAGAATCTTTAACGTCAGTCACTCAAGAACTCTTCTTCTTCTTCTTCTTTTGTATAGTGTCCGACTTCAACATCATGAAAACTCTGACACTTTTAGTGCACGCTGGGTTACTTCGGTGTTTCCATAATCCACCAAACTCTAACATGGACTACAGAATCTTTAACGTCAGTCGCTCAAGAACTCTTCTTCTTCTTCTTCTTTTGTATAATGTCCGACTTCAACATTATGAAAACTCTGACACTTTTAGTGCACGCTGGGTTATTTCGGTGTTTCCGTAATCCACCAAACTCTGACAGGGGCTATGAGGATCTTTAACATGCATATATGCTATCTTTCTTGCACACGTGTGCACACGAGGGACCTTGGTTTATAGTCTCATCTGAACGACTTTTGTAGAGTCTGCGCAGAACGTGACTGCGGAGAGATCTGAGGGTGCCCACTGTTATTGTTACATGCCAGGCTTTGCGTGTGGATTTTGACGGACGTTTGCGGCATTGCGCAGATCCCGATGGAGGAGGAGCTAAAGTACAGTGGGCGGGGCCAGCATCACGACTCCCTGATGGGCCTGGGCAGTGCCTGGAGCCAGGACGACTCCCACATCGACCTCAACGAGGAGCAGTCGCTCATAGCGACCTCCATCATGCAGCTGGCTGATGCGCAGGTGACTGCCAATATTGGCTAATTGGGGGGGGGGGGGGGGGGAGAGAGAGAGAGAGAGAGAGAGAGAGAGAGAAAAGAGAGAAAAAAAAATTGGGGGGGGGGGGGATTGGTTAAAGGATGGGGTTTTGGAAAAATTTTTGGTTTTTTGGGAGTAGAGGGAAAAAAATCCCGATGGAGGAGGAGCTAAAGTACAGTGGGCGGGGCCAGCATCACGACTCCCTGATGGGCCTGGGCAGTGCCTGGAGCCAGGACGACTCCCACATAGACCTCAACGAGGAGCAGTCGCTCATAGCGACCTCCATCATGCAGCTGGCTGATGCGCAGGTGACTGCCAATTTTGGGCAAATTTGGGGGGGGGGGGGGGAAGAAGGGGGGAGAGAGAGAGGGGAAAATAGGGCGGGGGGGGGGGGGGTTTTTAAAGGGGAGGGGGGGGGGAAAAAAAAGGGGCAAAGGGGGGGGGGGGGGGGTATTCAATTTTGGGGGGGGGGGGGGGGGGTGAGAGTGAAAAAAATTTTTGCTTAAAAATAGGAAAAGGGGGGGGTTCCGGGGGAGGAGTAGGAGAGAGAAAATATTGACTAATTAGGGGAGTGGGTGGAAAAGAGGGGTGTGTGGGGTGGGAGTGGGAGAGAAAAAATATTGGCTAATTAGGGGAGTGGGGGGAAAAAGAGGGGTGGGGGTGGGGAATGGGAGAGTGAAAATACTGGCTAATTAGGGGAGTGGGAGAGTGAAAATACTGGCTAATTAGGGGAGTAGGTGGAAAAAAGAGAGGGGTGGGGGGTGGGAGAGAGAGAATATTGGCTAAATAAGGGAGCGGGGAGAGTAAAACGGAGGAGAGACCATTTTTGGGGTGGGTAGTGGGGGGTGGGGGTGGGGAGAGAAAATACATGCGCAGAATTCTGAACAACATGCTGAGGTGGGTGTCATGGAGTGGTTTAGGCACTGGACAAAAGCTATCATACCATGGGTTCAATTCAATCTTCACGGTTGCGGCCCACGTTTTTCAGTATTAAGTCCGAAGATTTTCGCCTTCTTCTCAAAACAGGCAAAGTATAGATAAATGTGAAAAAAGATACGTCCTCCCTCATCAGAAGTTTGCGTTGCTGATGTCCGGAATGAAGCTCACCCACCAGACGATCTGTCCCCGCAGATCCTGTTCAAGCCCTTCCTGCAAAGCCTTGGTCTCCACGTGGAAAGTGTGCGCCCCTCAGCCATGATGAAGAACTTCGGAGGACACCTCCTCCTGCAGGGCCACCTGGATGTGTTGAAGGTACTGCAGCACTGTCCCCCTCCCTCCACCCTCCTCCGCGCCCCCCCCCCCCCCCCCCCTCCCCCCCCCTTTGCTTAATCTGATCTGCTTGACAGTTTGAAAATAAAATCCAGTTGGTTTGCCATGATGCATGATTATGTGCTGGCGGCAGCGTGATGAATGGAGATGTTGCAAGCTAAGGACTGACAAAGATGAAGCTGTGACAAAGAGGGAAATCACTCTGTTCTTGGGTTGATAAAAAAAGAGTGCAGCTAGCAACAGGTAGGACTAGGAGTTGTGCATCCCAGCGGATGATGCACTGATGCCCGCATGAAACATGGCTTTGCATGAAGTGACACGGTGCATGGTTGTATGGTGTGCCGAGATGGCAGCAGTTTCATGTGGTCCCAGCCATGCCAGCGCTGTAAGTACACCACTTCGGTGGATATTCAAAAACGCGCAATAAAAAAAGCTAGTCACTCATGTAGAATCACGTGCGAGCGCAGTGAGTCTGCTCAAGAGTATAGAATAACAATAACAATAACAACAATAACAATAACAATATACTTTATTCATCCCAGCAGGAAATTAAAGCTGTCATTCGATCATACAACGAAGAACATATCTCAGTAATTCTAAGTCATGAAACACGCACATACACACTCTTAGACATATGTCCCCTTTCTCTCAATCTGCACACACTAATAGCAAACAAATAACGCTATATAAAAGCAATCGACAACACACACACACTCTCTCTCTCTCCGACAGATCCAGATCGCGGAGTCCCAAGCCTCGCCCCACCACAAGGGCAAGGGCAAGGCGAAGGGCAAGCGGCACCGCCTCAACGTCAACGCGGGGACGCCGGCCTTCGTCTGCGAGTGCTTCGACGTGGACGTGTCCATGAAGGACGTGGTGGACTTCGGGGAGAGCCACGACCAGGGGGGCCCCCACTTCCCCACCTTCGCCATGCACAAGCTGGAAGCCAAACCCACCACCCTGCAGATCAACCTGATGGTGGAGTGCCAGTCCATCACCCAGCACGTCGACATGGCGTTGCTCAGGCTGGTTCACCAGGTGAGTTATGGTTCACCAGGTGGGTTAATTGTGTCTTTACAGTGTGTGGGAAGTGCCAGTCCATCACCCTGCACGTTGACATGGCTCTGCTCCGGCTGGTTCACCAGGTGAGTTATGGTTCACCAGGTGGGTTAATTGTGTCTTTACAGTGTGTGGGAAGTGTCAGTTGATCACCCAGCACGTCGACATGGCTCTGCTCCGGCTGGTTCACCAGGTGGGTTGTGTCTGTGGAGTGTCTGGAGTGTGTAGGAAGTGTCAGTTGATCACCCAGCACATCGACATGGCTCTGCTCAGGCTGGTTCACCACGTGGATTGTGTGTGTGTGTGTGTGTGAGTGTGTGTGGGTGGCATAGTGTTTAAAAACTCTTGTCGGTATCTTTAAAAAAATTATTTTTATAACATTTTCTATCTCGATGTGCATTATGTGTGTATGCTTGTTCAGCGCTTTGAGCCACAGGGTAGGCACTTTACAAATTTCCATTATTATTATTATCTGTTGCCTAGCATGTCAATATGGCCCTGCTCAGGCTGGTTCATCAGGTGGGTTGTGTCTGTGGGATGTCTTTACATTGTGGGATGTGTCAGTCCATCACCCAGAATGTTGACATGGCTCTGCTTCGGCTGGTTCACCAGGTGGGTTAATTGAGTCTTTACAATATGTGGGAAGTGTCAGTTGATCACCAGCATGTCGACATGGCTCTGCTCTGGCTGGTTCATCAGGTGGGTTAATTGTGTCTTTACAGTGTGTTGGAAGTGTCAGGTTATCACTCAGCGTGTCGACATGGCTCTGCTCCGGCTGGTTCACCAGGTGGGTTAAGTGTGTCTTTACAGTGTGTTGGAAGTGTCGGGTTATCGCTCAGCACATTGACATGGTTCTGCTCCGGCTGGTTCACCAGGTGGGTTAATTGTGTCTTTACGGTCTGATGAAAGTGTCAGTTGATCACCCAGCATATCAACATGGCTCTGCTCAGGCTGGTTCACCAGGTGGGTTAATTGTGTCTTTACGGTCTGTTGGAAGTGTCAGTTGATCACCCAGCATGTCGACATTGCTCTGCTCAGGCTGGTTCACCAGGTGGGTTAATTGTGTCTTTACGGTCTGTTGGAAGTGTCAGGTTATCGCTCAGCACGTTGACATGGCTCTGCTCAGGTTGGTTCATCAGGTGGGTTGTGTCTGTGGAGTGTCGTTGGAGTGTGTAGGAAGTGTCAGTTGATCACCCAGCACGTTGACATGGCTCTGCTCTAGCAGGTTCTCCAGGTGGGTTTTGTCTGTGTAAGTTTTATTATTCAGCATGTCTGCTCCAGCTGGTTCTCCAGGTGGGTTTAGTCTGTGTAAGCTCTATTATTTAGCATGTCTATTCAGGCTGGTTTATCAGGTGGGTTTGTGTTTGTGTACGCTATGTCTGTGTACGCTGTGTTACCTGGCACGTTGATATGGCTCCGCTCAGGCTGGTTCACCAGGTGAGTTCATCTGTGGATGTCTTTACAGTGTGTGGGAAGTGTCAGTTGATCACCCAGCATGTTGACATGGCTCTGCTCAGGCAGGTTCACCAGGTGGATTGTCTGTGTAGGCTCTGTGTAGGCTCTGTTACCCAGCATGTTGATATGGCTCTGCTCAGGCAGGTTCACCAGGTGGATTGTCTGTGTAGGCTCTGTGTAGGCTCTGTTACCCAGCATGTTGATATGGCTCTGCTCAGGCAGGTTCACCAGGTGGATTGTCTGTGTAGGCTCTGTGTAGGCTCTGTTACCCAGCATGTTGACATGGCTCTGCTCAGGCAGGTTCACCAGGTGGATTGTCTGTAGGCTGTTACCCAGCATGTTGACATGGCTCTGCTCAGGCAGGTTCACCAGGTGGATTGTCTGTGTAGGCTCTGTGTAGGCTCTGTTACCCAGTATGTTGACATGGCTCTGCTCAGGCAGGTTCACCAGGTGGATTGTCTGTGTAGGCTCTGTGTAGGCTCTGTTACCCAGCATGTTGACATGGCTCTGCTCAGGCAGGTTCACCAGGTGGATTGTCTGTGTAGGCTGTTACCCAGCATGTTGACATGGCTCTGCTCAGGCTGGTTCACCAGGTGGATTGTCTGTGTAGGCTCTGTGTAGGCTCTGTTACCCAGCATGTTGACATGGCTCTGCTCAGGCAGGTTCACCAGGTGGATTGTCTGTAGGCTGTTACCCAGCATGTTGACATGGCTCTGCTCAGGCTGGTTCACCAGGTGGATTGTCTGTGTAGGCTCTGTGTAGGCTCTGTTACCCAGCATGTTGACATGGCTCTGCTCAGGCTGGTTCATCAGGTGGGTTGTGTCTGTGTGCACTTTGTTTATGCTTTATCACCCTGCTTGTCGCTCAAGCTGTTTCACCAGGTGAGTTGTGTCTGTGTGCGCTCTTTCACCCGGTACATTGGCATGGCTTTGCTCAGGCAGGTTCATCAGGTGAGGTGTGTCTGTGGAATGTTTTTAGATTGTCTGTGGAGTGCCAGTCCGTCACCCAGCATGTTGACATGGCTCTGCTCCGGCTGGTTCAGCAGGTGGGTTGTCTGTGGAGTGTCATGAGATTGTGTGGGGAGTTCCATTGACATGGCTTTGCTCTGGCTGATTCGTCCGATGGGTTGTTTGAGGAGTGTCAGTCCATCATCTGGAACATTGACATGGCTCTGCTCAAACTAGTTCATCAGGTAGGTTTTAACTGTGTCTGTGGAGTGTCTGTCTCCCAGCACGTTGACCAGGCTCTGCTCAGGTTGTCCTCAGAAAGTCTGCGTGACTCTAAGCAGGCGAAGTCCGTAAAGTGTCAGTAGCTTAGAAGCATAAACCCACCACCATCATGCTGACTTCAAACCGACAACACTTCCTCCATTCCGCCATCCACAGGTGCTGACGATGGTGGACAACATCAAGGAAACGCAGGTGGAGCTGAAGGAGCGCCGCTCGTCCGTCGACTGGGTTCGAACCCACCGGAAGCAGGAGTCCAAAGACTCCACCTCCAGCGCCGACACCCAGCAGTCAGACCTCTCGCACACAGAGCGGCTGGCCATCGAACTCATGCACTCCGCCAAAACCAGCCTGGGGGACATCTCCAGCCCCAGCACCGAGAAATCGTCGTCCAAGTCACATCCGGCAACAAAGCCTCTGCCGCTGCAGTCCCCGTCCCTGGAGAAGAAGCGGCCGGACGCTCTGTCTGTAGCTGCGGCGTCCAAGAAGCCTTCCACCCATCTCCGCTTTGCCAAAGATCCCAAGAAGACGGCAGTCCCCAAGTCCGAGCACACACCTGGCCAGGTATGTGTATGTGTGTGTGTGTATATATCTAGGACATGCTGTGAGAGTTACCATAGGTGACTCAGGTCTTTGTTGTTGTGTTTGTTTTGAGCGCTTATTAACTCCCTTGTGTGTTGATTTTTCATTATGAAGGGTGTATCACTCCCCCAGTCATACTTGGGTTTCAGTCGGATGTGATGACGCCTCCACAGTCCCTCAACCTGAGCGACTCGGTGACGATCGACATGGCCGACACCTCCTCGCCCGCCGTCAACGAGAAGACCATCATCGACGAGATCAAGGAGAGCACGCCGCAGTGCTGGCGCCACCTGTACCACCTCCTGGACCTCTACGCCACCATGCCTGAGCCCAAGACCGTCATGCGAAAGTCGACCCTCCGCAAGCAGCTGCCTGTGATTGAGGAGGAGGACGACAAGGAGAGCATGATTCGCGCCGAGCTGGAGCGCCGCGCCATGACGCCTGAGGTGGACATCAAGGCCAGCGCTGGCCGCGTGGATCTGGCGGCGGCGGAGGAGTCACGGCTTGGTGACCAGCCGTCCTTGGCGCGGACCTCTTTCATCAGGACGCGCTTCAAGCAGAGTAAGTCAGACGTGAAGAAAGAATGATGAAAGAATTATTTTTTTTAATTCTGTCCCCCCCCCCCCCCCCCCCCCCCCAACCTCCCCCACCCCTCCGAATGAAAACCAGAACAAGAAACAACTGAGATTCATCAAGCCCTCAAAGGAAAAAAGTGTGAAAGAAGGTGATAAGGATTGTTACATTAAGATGAACATTAGCAGTTTGTGAAACGGTTCTTAGAGTGCATATTGGTTTTCTAAGAGGGGGGAAAAAAGCAGTACTTCTTAGACCTTTGCTTTGCCCCCCCCCCCCCCCCCCCTCCCCACCCCCACCCTCATCCCCCGTCCACTTAATTTACTTCTTTTGTTAGGGGTAGGAGGAGGTGGCAGAGACTAGAATCAAACAAAACTAATATGTTGTCTTGGTATGTGCCACTGAGGGTGTTTGGGATTGCCAGCGGGCGCAGATGCTGGCGGAGCTGAACTTAGTGTACTCATGTTAATGTGTTCACGATTTACCTGTTTGCTCTGTCAGGTATCTACATCAGGTAGAGCATGCCACTGGTTGTGTTTGGGATGGCCAAGATCCAGTGGACTCAGGTGTTCACAATTTACCTGTTTGCTCTCTCAGGTATTTACATCAGGCAGAGCGTGCCGCTGGTGGTGTTTGGGATGGCCAAGGTCCAGTGGACTCAGGTGTTCACAGTTTACCTGTTTGCTCTCTCAAGTATCTACATCGGAGAGAGCATGCCATTGGTGGTGTTTGAGATGGCCAAGATCCAGTGGACTCAGGTGTTCACGATTTACCTGTTTGCCCTCTCAGGTATCTACATTGGAGAGAGCATCCCGCTGGTGGTGTTTGGGATGGCCTAGATCCAGTGGACTCAGGTGTTCACAGTTTACCTGTTTGCTGTGTCAGGTATCTACATTGAGGAGGGCGTGCCATTGGTGGTGTTTGGGATGGCCAAGATCCAGTGGACTCAGTTGTTCACAATTTACCTGTTTGCTCTCTCAGGTATCTATATTGGGGAGAGTGTGTCGTTGGTGGTGTTTGGGATGGCCAAGATTCAGCGGACTCAGGTGTTCATGATTGACCTGTTTGCCCTCTCAGGTATCTGTATCGGGGAGAGCATGCCGCTGGTGGTGTTTGGGATGGCCAAGATCCAGTGGACTCAGGTGTTCACGATTTACCTGTTTGCTCTCTCAGGTATCTACAACGGAGAGAGTGTCCTGCTGGTAGTGTTTGGGATGGCCAAGATCCAGTGGACTCAGGTGTTCACGATTTACCTGTTTGCTCTCTCAGGTATCTATATTGGGGAGAGCGTGCCGCTGGTGGTGTTTGGGATGGCCAAGATTCAGCAGGTGCAGATGTTCATGATTGACCTGTTTGCCCTCTCAGGTATCTATATCGGGGAGAGTGTGCCGCTGGTGGTGTTTGGGATGGCCAAGATCCAGTGGACTCAGGTGTTCACGATTTACCTGTTTGCTCTCTCAGGTATCTACATCAGAGAGAGTGTCCTGCTGGTAGTGTTTGGGATGGCCAAGATCCAGTGGACTCAGGTGTTCACGATTTACCTCTTTGCCCTCTCAGGTATCTATATCAGGGAGAGCATGCCATTAGTGGTGTTTGGGATGGCCAAGATCCAGTGGACTCAGGTGTTCATGATTGACCTGTTTGCCCTCTCAGGTATCTATATCGGGGAGAGCGTGCCACTGGTGGTGTTTGGGATGGCCAAGATTCAGCGGGTGCAGATGCTGGCAGAGCTGAGCGGACTGAAGCTGGAAGCAGAGCTGCGGAAGGTGCACGCCACAGGCACATACAAGAAGAAAGTGAAAGGTGCGTACATCAACACCATTTTTACGGCTGAGATTCATCTCTTTCTCTTTTGAAGCAAGGTAGTGCGATGTGTTGAGGGGTTGGTGCTGAGTGTCTTTATGAATGGTTGGGGCTTCCATCCAGTCGTCACTCAAGGCTCAGTGTATATTAGCGCAATGAGGGGCTTGTATTTATTTGTCATGTGTTACGAGGCTCAGGACAAATTAGCGCAATGAGGGGCTTGTATTTATTTGTCATGTGTTACGAGGCTCAGGAAAATTAGCGCAATGAGGGGCTTGTATTTATTTGTCATGTGTTATGAGGCTCAGGACAAATTAGCGCAATGAGGGGCTTGTCTTTATTTGTCATGTGTTACTAGGCTCAGGACAAATTAGCGCAATGAGGGGCTTGTATTTATTTGTCATGTGTTACGAGGCTCAGGAAAATTAGCGCAATGAGGGGCTTGTATTTATTTGTCATGTGTTATGAGGCTCAGGACAAATTAGCGCAATGAGGGGGTGGTCTTTATTTGTCATGTGTTACTGGGCTCAGGACAAATTAGCGCAATGAGGGGCTTGTATTTATTTGTCATGTGTTACGAGGCTCAGGACAAATTAGTGCAATGAGGGGCTTGTCTTTATTTGTCATGTGTTACGAGGCTCAGGACAAATTAGTGCAATGAGGGGCTTGTATTTATTTGTCATGTGTTACTAGGCTCAGGACAAATTAGCGCAATGAGGGGCCTGTATTTATTTGTCATGTGTTAAAGGCTCAGGACAAATTAGCGCAATGAGGGGCTTGTCTTTATTTGTCATGTGTTACGAGGCTCAGGACAAATTAGTACAATGAGGGGCTTGTATTTATTTGTCATGTGTTACAAAGCTCAGCGCAAATTAGCGCAATGAGGGGCTTGTATTTATTTGTCATGTGTTACAAAGCTCAGCGCAAATTAGCGCAATGAGGGGCTTGTATTTATTTATCAGACTTGTTATATGTGTTACAAGTACAGAGCATTTGTGTGATTCAGACAGACAAAAAAAAAAAGACAACAACAAAAAGAGAGAGATAATCATTAAAAA
>JABMCL010002484.1:297500-305000 GCA_018857735.1 Alviniconcha marisindica
CTGCCCCCCATCCAGGTGATCGCTGACTACCGCCAGGCCAAGTCGGAGGCGAACGTGGCAAGCCAGAGCGCCAGGATGGAGGAGGGTCTGCAGCTGAGGGAGGGCAGCTACCTGAATGCCGTGGCGGAGGTGGGGATGCTGGAGCACAGCTTGACCACCGACCTCCTCAACCACCTGGTCTTTGTGCAGAAAGTCTTCATGAAGGTCAGTGTGGTGATTTTGTTTCTTTGACCCTCTTCGTATATTTTTGTATGTTGGTGGTGTACACGGCCTGACTACCGACCTCCTGAACCACTTGGTCTTTGTGCAAAAAGTCTTCATGAAGGTCCGCATGGTGATTGTGTTGATTGTGGGCGGGGATAGCTCAGTGGTTAGAGCGGCGGACTCGTGATTGAAAGGTCGTGGGTTTGAATCCCCGCAGGAGCGGCGGGAGAATTTTTTTCTCCAGGGTCGACTTTCTGTGCTGACTCTTATTTCGGTATCCGTTTCACCCCCGTGTTACCGCAGTAGCATGTAAAAGATCCCGGTCATTCTTCCAAAAGTGCAGGTGGCAGGTTACAGCTAAACACACATACACCTTACGTATGTGGCTTTGCATGATGTGACATGGAGCATGGTTGTAGGGTGTACACAGAACTTGCGCCAAGACGGCTGCAGTTTCATGTGGCACCAGCCCTGCCACCGCTTCGGTGGATATTCAAAAAACGCGCTATAAAAAGCTAGTCACTCACGTAGAATCACATGCAAGCGCAGTGAGTCCGCTCAAGAGAGTGGAGAATAGTGCTATATAAGCGATCATCAATCAATAAATCAATCAATCAATTTAAAAAAAACAATCTTTCTTCTTTTTTTCTTTCTTCTTTTTTTACATTGGTGGTGTTGCTGGCAGAGTTTTTCCTGTGTGATGTTAATAATAATGATAACACACAATTGTAGTGCACTCAACAACGCCCTGAGGGCTTGCAAAAAGCCTACTAATCTAAGTATGCATTGAATGCACGGTCAGTGATAATGATATTGTTTACATGTATTGGACACTAGAATTGGGGATGACCTGTTTAGTCTACGCTTTTGGCGTAGAAATCTACACATTTGAAGCCCAAACTACGCATCTACGCTTGCATTACACAAACTACGCAAATGACTTCGTTTCGGCTACACGATAGCGACGAGCGTAATCGGTCCTCTTTTTTGATGCGATCCTATTTTTGACACGGCCGCCGTGTTCAAAAGGTACGTGCGCCCGCTTATGATACGCGCGAATCAAGTCTTGCAATAGCAGCGCTGGTTTTGGCGCAAACATAGGTTCTGAACGCATCCGAAACTCCCTTCAGTTGGGAGAAAATGTCCGAGTCGAAGAAGCGAGCGTATGAAACTTCTTCTTCAGAAGACTCAGTGTTAGCCTCCAAAGGCTCTGCTGCTGCGATTAAAAGGAAGAAAGTTCCATCCCAGAAGTTTCTCCCAGCTGACCACTAAGCTTATCCGTTTGGTTCCTTCAAGGAAAGGCAGCGAACTTGTTCTTTGCACCACCTGCAAATCGGACTTTTATCATGCAAGCATGGTGGTCGATTTGACTGTAAGCAACCTGTTGAGAGCAAGTCCTACAAGGAGTTCAAGGCGACTGGAAGTTTTTTCCAGCTTCAAGTCTGTCTCTTTCTCGTTCTCTCTCCCCCACCCCCCTCATTTTAATGCAACAAACTGATATAGTTTTCCCGCACTTGTAAACATCGATAGCACTAATCCGTAGAGTTATCTCCCTTGAGCAAATTTTTATCACCATTACAAAGAACGTGCGTTGTGATTGGCTACTTTGTTGGGGATCAGCCAATGAGAAAATTCGTTGCTCACACTGTTGTGAGGTTGGAAAAAATTTGTACTAGGCTGTTGAGTAGGGTGCTTGCGGCCGGGGTTGTTTGTCAGGGGGGGCGGGGTGACTGGCAGACTGATCTGTACAACTGCACTCTCATTCTGAGTCAAGATGTTGGCTTTACAATTTTCCCACATTCACATGTGCACGGCCCAGCAAGAGACCTGAACGGATCTACACCACTTGTGTGTGGCTGAGACCTTGGTAGCAGTGCCATGCTGTCGCCTTACGTTTATATTTTCAGGCACTGTGGTCTTCTGATTCTGAAAATTATATCAATTCAGTCAAGCTCATAGAAAGGATGAGAGAAAGTGTGTGCTTGGTGTGTGTGTGTGTGTGTGTGTGTGTGTGTGGTGTGTGTTGGACAAACTGATTATCTTGTCTAAATTTGTAACTGAGATAGAAAGAACATACTACAAGTACAATTACAGTGTTACACTACAGCAAAATAATTGTATTTGTTGTTTTATTAAGTTTGTATAGACAAAGTTTCATGTGTGTTATTTTGACTCGTTGAGTGAGAATGAGAATCTGAATGTGTGAATGATAAATCAGTCCAGTTTCAACTGATGCACTATGACTACACATTGTACCTCCTGACTACACATTTAGGCTGCCCAAACTACACTTGTGCATTTAGGGGGTAAACAGGTCTGGTGGGGGGTGAGGGTGAGGGGCTGGGGAGGGGACACAGACAGACAGTGCAGCGTAAGAAACAAATCACTGACCAAGCGAGTGCATGCGCACAGAAGCGGCTTGATTGCTTCTTCTTTTTTTCCAAACACATTTCTTACTTGGTTGTTTTAAATGTTTGTTTTCGTGAGCCTGTCTGCTGGAGTTGCCCCTTGCGGGATGAGTAAAGTTTGATTAAATGGAATGTTGGCAGTTTTTTTCTTGTTTTTCTTTCACTAGTTTCAGTAGTCATACTGTTTGTGTTGGTTAGTTAGTGCTTTGAGCCCAGTCAACCACAAAGGGTTATATCAGGGCTAGCAACAAATTTAGGTTTATCTCCTAGTTGTATCGTGTGGAGAGGTTTTGGAACAAAATCTAGGTGAAAGGCCGATAGACAGAAACTAGACGCAAGAAAGGAGTGAAAGGGGTGGAGCAGCTTAGTTTAAACGCCCCCAGCACGAGAAGCCGGCTCCGTGAGGGCTACTGTTTATGTACTTGGTTATCCACAGAGTGCAGTCATGACAGAGGTTCATTTTGTGGGGATGCGCAAAGTGTTCTTGTTCAACAGGAAGGGAATGATGGTGTACAGAAGGTGTCACAGATTTCATTTTATGGTGATGTGTAAAGTGTTCTCCTTCAACAGGAAGTGAACGAGGTTGTACAGAAGGTGTCGGGGTCGGATCAGCCGCTACGCCTCTGGTCGGATGAGGACCGCCGTGTGATTGAGACACCCCGAGACACACTGCTCTACTCTTTCTCCATCAGGCTGAAGGTAACTTTGAAAACTTTTTTCTTTTGTTGGTACTTTGTGGATGTAAAGCAACATTGAACAAAGTTGTAAGTGAAGGGATATGTAAAATGTCTGTGTTGTGTTTGTGTAATGTCTTCATTGCATGTGCTGATTAACTCCCTTGTTTGTAAAATATGGAAACCATTTTTAAAAAGAAGAAAAAAAAAGAAGAAGATATTAATAAGCACCCTTTCCCCTGAAAAGGGGGCTTAATCGACACTCTTTATAATGGCAATTATCGCAATAAGACTAGGACAACAACAACAACAACAACAACAAAAATGTCATAAGGACATGGAGTAAGTATTTGTACAGTGCATGTTTCACATACATTTTTATGTTTTATTTGAGCAAGAAGTCTTTTGTTCCAGGGCATCCAGATCACAGCGACCACCCCAACGTCAAACGCTGTGAGGTTTGAGACAGGGGAGATCACCCTGGACCTGTCCAACAGGGTGCAGATCTCTTCCAAAGACACATGCTCCGACAATGGTAAAAAAAAAAATTAAACAAAAGTTTGGATTTTGGAAAAGGGAGGAGGGGGTTCAAAAGCATGGTACCCAATGTGACGACGTGCAAAGTACCCTCAAGACTGTTGCAGCCTTGTTGCATATTTGGCTACGTGGACTATGACGATGTGGGGCTTAATGTCCTCAGATGCTGGGCTGACATATTAGGGACAATTTATGGTGACTGTGTTACTTAAGCCGGCAGTATCCACTTTCAGCCCCGTCGGTTCACTGTCCTCAAATGGTTTGAGGATGCGTGTGTGCGTGTGCTTGTGTGTAGCACTGGCATAGTACGGAATGAACTGGTATATGGATATGCCAGCATAGTGCATACTTCAAGTTCATTCTGTCCACACACACACACGCACACACACACACACACACACACACACACACACACACACACACACACACACGCTCATACCATTTGAGGACCGCAGACTGACGGGGCTAAAAGTGGATATTGCCTTTAAACTTTGGGCTGACATATTAGGGACAGTTTATGTTGACTGTGTTACTTAAGCTTTGGGCTGACATATTAGGGACAATTTATGTTGACTATGTTACTTAAGCTTTGGGCTGACATATTAGGGACAATTAATTTATGTTGACTATGTTACTTAAGCTTTGGGCTGACATATTAGGGACAATTTATGTTGACTGTGTTACTTAAGCTTTGGGCTGACATATTAGGGACAATTAATTTATGTTGACTATGTTATTTAAGCTTTGGGCTGACATATTAGGGACAATTAATTTATGTTGACTATGTTATTTAAGCTTTGGGCTGACATACTAGGGACAATTAATTTCTGTTGACTGTGTTATTTAAGCTTTGGGCTGACATACTAGGGACAATTAATTTCTGTTGACTATGTTATTTAAGCTTTGGGCTGACGTATTAGGGACAATTTCTGTTGACTGTGTTACTTAAGCTTTGGGCTGACATGTTAGGGACAATTTCTGTTGACTGTGTTATTTGAGCCAGTGCATGCAAAGAAGTAACAAGCTTTTAGTGATATAATTATAGTGCAAGAGACAACTTTTCTTTAATTTATTTTAATTTTTTATGCCAAGCACATCATTGTGGGGGTGTTTATTCAACTAACATGCGTCCGTCCATCATTACAGTGCATACATTCACTCACTCAGACACACTTCTTTGCATTATAGGCCTGCTGTTTCTCATTACAATGCATACATTCACTCATTCGTTTACATTTCTTTGCATGATAGGCCTACTTTTTCATTTCTCATTACAATGCGTACATTCACTCATTCACATTTCTTTTCATTATAGGCCTACTTTTTCATTTCTCATTCCAATACATACATTCACTCTTTTTCTTTTTTAAAATACACTGACAGCTGTTCTTGAGTTAGCACTCACAGGCTAAATACAGCAACACAGTTCCGTGTCGAGATCCATTCATTTAGCTGGGAGAGTCCCCATTGCCCTTGATCATTGATGCATTCCTCCCCCCCCCCCCCCCCCCCCCCGCATTATCACCACCAATTATCTCCCCTTATCCAGCCTCCAGCACCCCCATCTCTAGGAATATATCGCACATTCTCCCACAGTTAATCAGGTGGCAATGATCCTGCATGGTGACGGTCCTGGCGGTTGATGTGACTGTGTGCGTGCTGTTTCAGAGTTGGAGGAGGCCCAGAAGATGTTTGTCCAAGCTGTTGTAGACCTCAACCTGGCCCTGGGGCAGCTGCTTAGGGTGAGTCAGAGTGTGGGGTGGGGACAGGGGTGGGTGGGTGTGCAGATGATGATGATGATGACGTTAAAGAGGAGGAGGAGGAGGAAGAACAAAGTTTTCAGCAGCAACAGCATGAAGAAGGTTCTCAGACACACTGTCACTGTGGTGGGGATGGGGGTGGGTGGGGTAGAGGTTTTTTTGTACAGATGATGATGATGATGGCGTTAAAGAGGAGGAGGAGGAGGAAGAACAAGGTTTTCAGCAACAACATGAAGAAGGTTCTCAGACACGCTGTGACTGTGGTGGGGATGGGGGTGGGTGGGGTAGAGTTTTTTTGTACAGATGATGATGATGTTAAAGAGGAGGAGGAGGAAGAACAAGGTTTTCAGCAGCAACAAGAAGATTCTCAGACACGCTGTGACTGTGGTGGGGATGGGGGTGGGTGGGGTAGAGTTTTTTTTGTACAGATGATGATGATGATGACGTTAAAGAGGAGGAGGAGGAGGAAGAACAAGGTTTTCAGCAGCAACAACTTGAAGAAGGTTCTCAGACACGCTGTGACTGTGGTGGGGATGGGGGTGGGTGGGGTAGAGGTTTTTTTGGAGGAGGAGGAGGAGGAACAACAAGATTTCCAACAGCAACAATAGGAAGATTCTGACTCTGAGGCATATCACTGGGGTGGGGATGGGGGTGGGTGGGGTAGAGTTTTTTTTGTACAGATGATGATGATGATGTTAAAGAGGAGGAGGAGGAAGAACGAGGTTTTCAGCAGCAACAAGAAGATTCTCAGACATGATGTCCCTGGGGTGGGGTAGAGTTTTTTTTGTACAGATGATGATGATAATGTTAAAGAGGAGGAACAAGGTTTTCAGCAGCAACAAGAAGATTCTCAGACACGCTGTCACTGTGGTGGGGATGGGGGTGGGTGGGGTAGAGGTTTTTTTGTACAGATGATGATGATGATGTTAAAGAGGAGGAGGAACAAGGTTTCCAGCAGCAACGGCAAGACGATTCTCAGACATGTCACTGGAGTGGGGGTGGGGGTGGGTGGGGTAGAGCGTTTTTGTACAAATGATGATGAGGATGTTGAAGAGGAGGAGGAGGAGGAAGAACAGGGCTCCCAGCAGCAACTACAAGAACTAAGTTCCCAGACATGATGTTGAGGAATCAACACACAAGGGAGTTAATTAGCGCTCGGGATGCATAACACAAGGACAACAACAAAGACCCGAGTCACCTATCGTATAACCCTCACCTGGCATGCTTGGCATACATAGGACATAAACTCCACTTAGAGGTACATCCTCTGATGCTGAGGATGAAGAAGAGAAGGACTAGTTATTGGTTTTTAGTGCCCAGTCAACCTTACGGATCGTACCAGGGCAGAAGAGAAGGAGAGCAGCCGCTACAGAAACAGCCAGGATCACACGCGTGGTGTTAAAGCGACGGTGGTGGAAAGGATTTTTTTTTTTTTTTAAAGAAGAAAAAGGACAGTATAATCAGCATGACGATGCTGGTGAAGCTAACGATGCGGCTGCGTGATAGTGAAGGTTGTTAATATGTTGGCGGTGCTCTTTCCAGAACCCAGTGTTCGAAGAGGCAGAGCCCGAGTTCCATACCATGGCGTTCTTCAAGACCACCATCCGGGTGCGCAACGCTCTGCAGGACGAGATGGTTCCCCAGGTGTCCAGCGACCAGGAGGCTTTGCTCATCCACCTGTCTCGCCCCATAATGCTGGCCCAGCCAGCCGCCTTTGACAAAGGTTTGTCTGTCTGTCTCTGTGTCTCTCTGTCTACTCAGCCACTTGTCTTGCCCTATTATGCTGGGCCAGCCTGCCGCCTTTGATAAAGATTTGTCTGTCTCTCTGTGTGTCTCTGTCTGTCTACTCAGCCACTTGTCTTGCCCTATTATGCTGGCCCAGCCAGCCGCCTTTGACAAAGGTTTGTCTGTCTCTGT
>JABMCL010002484.1:310000-382500 GCA_018857735.1 Alviniconcha marisindica
TTCTGAATATGATGTTGTTTCTGTCTGCAGCATGCCTTGTTAATGCAAAATGGATTCTGAGCATGGTATGCTGTCTACAGAGCCTCTTTGTAACACCAGATGGATTCTGAGCATGCTGTTCTCTCTGTCTATGTACAGACCAACCTGGTAATGCGAAATGGATTCTGAACATGCTGTTCTGTCTACAGACCTTTTTGGTAATGCTAGATGAATTCTGAACATGATATTCTGTCTGTCGACAGACCCTCTTGGTAATACCAGATGCATGACATTCTCTCTGTCTGTATACAGACCCTCTTTGTAAAATCAAATGGATTCTGAGCATGATTTATGCTCTGTTTATCCTCTTGGTAATGCCAGATAGACTCTGAGCATGCTACTGTGTCCACAGACCCCTTTGGTAACGCCAAATGGATTCTGAACGTGACGTGGGAGATGCAGGGCATTGATGTCCACCTGGACACCAACATCGGCAAACAGCTGTCGGCCCTTGGACACACACTGACTGCCATCACCGGCGACCTTGAGGAGACCCAGGCCTACAGCTCCGATGGAAATGACGTTGTCGACTTTGATGACCTAGACAACGAAGCCACAGACACCGAGGTGAGATATTGTCATGATGTGGCACGGACATCATCCGGGTGAAGTCTGCATGTTTGTCTATCAGTCATCCTAGTCAAAACAACACCCACATGTCCACAAACACAGTCAACCTATGCGCACATTAAAATAAAACAACGCCCACCTACACCCAAACACACACATACGCACGCACACATGCAGGCACACACACACACACATCTAACTTGCACACCCAAGCACACACACACACACACACACACACACACACACACACACACACACACACACACACACACACACACACAAACTATCCATTATTTAACATAATAGCATCATAGTCCATTTTAACTTTGTGAAGTTGTGCATGCACCCCGTTTAGTTTTGACTGTACATCATGTAGTTTGTACCTCATGTAGTTTAGTTTTTGCGGAACAGTTTGAGTTAGTCTTTTTCACACCGTTTTGCTTATTGCCGTGCAGCACGAGTTTGGGTCGCGCAGAACCAGCCTGGCGGAGGACATCTTGCCGGAGATTGTGTTCAGCCACGACGTGGACCCCAAGGAGAGGGCGCGGCACATTGAGCACCAGATGAACGAACAGGCCAAGGTGGTGCAGGACCTCAAGTAAGGCAGAGCTCCACTGTGCGTGTGTGTGTGGGGGAGGGGGGGGGGGGGTGGTGGTGTGTGTGTATGTGTGGGTGTGTGTGTGTTTGTGTGTGCATGAGTGTGTTTGTGTGTGTATGTGTGTGTGTGTGTGTGTGTGTGTGTGTGTGTGTGTTGTGTGTGTGGTGGTGAGTGAGTGAGTGAGTGAGTGAGTGAGTGTAGTGAGTGAGTGGTGTGAGTGATGTGTGTGTGTGTGTGTGTGTGTGTGTGTGTGTGTGTGTGTGTGTGTGTGTGTGTGTGTGTGTGTAGTGAGTGAGTGAGTGAGTGTGAGTGTGTGTGTGTGTGTGTGTGTGTGTGTGTGTGTGTGTGTGTGTGTGTTCATGCATGTGCGTGTGTGTGTGTGTGTGCATGTCTGTGTGCATGTCTGTGTGAGTGAGTGTGTGTGTGCATGCATGTGTGTGTGTGTGTGTGTGCGTGTACATGTGTGTGCATGCATGCATGTGTGTGTGTGTGGGGGGGGGGGGGTCAGTGCCCCTTCGTGGGCTATTAGTGCTTGGATTTTAATGTCCCATTCACTGTACAAGGTCACCTCAGGACGACACTATGGGAAGGGTTAGCTAGTTCTTGTGTGTGTGTGTGTGTGTGCTTTTAAAATAGTCTCTTGGGATCAGATTTTGCGCTGCATAAACATTTTTATTATTATTATTATAATTCACCACACAGGGATGTCTCAGGACAATACTATGAGCAGGGTTAGTAAGTTCGTTCTTGGGGGTTTAGTGTCCTGTCGACCACACAGGATCACCTCAGGATGATTCTGTGGGCAGCGTGGAGGTCATTTAATAAACTTACCAAATATCAATAACAGACCCCCCCAAAACAAACAACAATAACAAACAAGAAAAAGAAAAAGAAAAAAACTTGTCTAGTTGTTTTGGAGTCCAGTTCCCCCCCCCCCCCTTTTTCCCCTTCCCCTTCTCTTTCATTCTTACCTTGAACAGATCAGTCGGGTCTGTAGGTTCCCAATTGCTGAAAGACAGAACAGACTGATCCAAACAGAAGAGATGGGCAGTCATGCAGTCACACGTTCCACCTGCTTGCATGTACCTTGTGTTCTTTCAATTCCGAGTGGTGCTACACATGGATGTAACACTTGATTTTACACACCAGACAACTGGGAGCGAGCGAGTCGACCATTGAAGCGGAAAAGAGGCGCCTCGAGGAGCTGCAGAACATGCTGTTCCATGACTTCCGCCGTGACGTGCTCAACAGACTGAAACGGCAGAGTGACAGGGTTGGTCGACCATTTTCCATCGTTTTAGTCCTCTTTGTTGTCTGTTGCGTCATCCAGACTTCGGTTCACTCTGTACATTTTTTCCCCCTGTCTGCCTTAATGCCTTTGGTTTTTATTATGTAACATATGTAAAAAGATTGTTACGGTGATTGAGATTAAAACCTTAGCAGTTGAGCTATCAAACGATCTGAGTTTTGTGAAGCTGCAATTTTGCGCTGTATACTTTTTTCAGTCGCTCATCTTTACCCAGCCCAAGGTACAGATTGTTACTGTTTTGTGTTTTGTTTTTTTCTGGGTTGTTTCCATTTTACGTTATTATGGCCCTCCTTTATTGTTCTGAAGTTGCCTGTTTTGAGACTGGCTTCCAGTTGTTTTGTTCAAGAATATAACACACTGGAAGAACCGTGACTTGAGGATTGAGTGAGGTAGTGTTTTGAGACTGACTTCCAGTCATTTTGTTAAAGGATAACACACTGGAAGAAAGTTGAGGGATAAGTCACTGGAAGAGCCATGACTTGAAGAGGATTGAGGGAGGTAGTGTTTTGAGACTGACTTCCAGTCATTTTGTTGAGGGATAAGACACTGGAAGAACTGTGACTTTAAAGGAGGGAAGTAGTGTTTTGAGACTGGCTTCCAGTTGTTTTGTTCAAGAATATAACACACTGGAAGAACCGTGACTTGAGGATTGGGAGGTAGTGTTTTGAGACTGACTTCCAGTCATTTTGTTAAAGGATAACACACTTTCCTGGAAGAGTCATTTAGTTGTTTTGAGGGATAAGACACTGGAAGAACTGTGACTTTAAAGGAGGGAAGTAGTGTTTTGAGACTGGCTTCCAGTTGTTTTGTTCAAGAATATAACACACTGGAAGAACCGTGACTTGAAGCATAGGGAGGTAGTGTTTTGAGACTGACTTCAAGTCATGTTGTTAAAGGATAACACACTGGAAGAAAGGTGAGGGATAACATACTGGAAGAACCGTGACTTGAAGAGGATTGAGGGAGGTAGTGTTTTGAGACTGTCTTCGAGTCATTTTGTTGAGGGATAAGACACTGGAACATTTTATTAAAGGATAACACACTGGAAGAACCGTGACTTGAGGATTGAGTGAGGTAGTGTTTTGAGACTGACTTCCAGTCATTTTGTTGAGGGATAACACACTGGAACATTTTATTAAAGGATAACACACTGGAAGAAAGTTGAGGGATAAGACACTGGAAGAACCGTGACTTGAAGAGGATTGAGGGAGGTAGTGTTTTGAGACTGACTTCCAGTCATTTTGTTGAGGGATAAGACACTGGAAAAACCTTGACTTGAAGAGGAGGGCCGTAGTGATGAAACTGACAACACTGGCTATTAACTAACTGTCTGCAGTGGTAGAGCTTGATTGGTAACATCCACTTTTAGCACTCTTAGTCCTCAAATGGTATGAGAATGTGTGTGTGTGTGTGTGTGTGTTGTGTGTGTGTGTGTGTGTGGAGGGAATTGTGGCAGAGTGAATAATGCTAGATGTTGAGCATATGTGGTATGGTGCAGGGGGGTGTGTGTGTGTGTGTGTGTATGCGCGTGTGTGTGTGCGTGTGTGTGTGTGTGCGTATGTGTTTGTGTGTGTTTGTGGAGGGAATTGTGGCAGAGCGAATAATGCTAGATGTTGAGCATATGTGGTAGGATGCAGGGTGTGTGTGTGTGTGTGTGCGTGCGTGCGTGCGTGTGTTTGTGGAGGAAATTGTGGCAGAGTGAATAACACTAGATGTTGAGCATATGTGGTACGGTGCAGGGTGTGTGTGTGTGTGTGTGTGTGCGCGTGTGTGTGTTTGTGGAGGAAATTGTGGCAGAGTGAATAACACTAGATGTTGAGCATATGTGGTACGGTGCAGTGTGTGTGTGTGTGTGTGTGTGTGTGCATGCGTGTGTGTGTGTGTGGAGGGAATTTTAGCAGAGTGAATAATGCTAGATGTTGAATGTATGTGGTAGGATGCAGGGATGTTGGTTTCCCCTGACTGTAAATTTTTGTGAAATTTAAATTCTGGTTTCAGTTGAAACATGCAACAACAAAAACGTGGTGTGGAAAAAAATTATAATAATGAATCAGCATTTGGAAAAAAAAGTTTGTTGCCCTCAAGCTGTGAAAAATCGAATGAAAGGGAAGCAATGGACGACAACAACAACAAAACAGTGTGTAATTGTAAAAATGATCATGAGGGTTTTGGACAAAAGTTTGTTGCCCTCAAGCTGTGAAAAATACAATGTAATGAATGACAAAGGAACCAACCGGATGTGACAGGTGCTAAAACAGTGCAGATAGTTCACTGGCAGTTGCAACAACATATCTCATAGTCATATGGACAGCTGTGAAGAATGTCTCTACCTTTTTTCTTTTTTTTTATCAGAACCTTTTGGGAATGTGTTCCTTTGGAGGAGGGGGGCTCATAGTTCAGGAGCTGTGTGGGAGTCGAGGTGGCCATCCTGGGCTGTCCGTCCTAACAAGCCTTCTGGTTTCCGTGGACGTAAAGAATTATTGAACCGTGCTTCGGCATTGGTCTCAGCTTGTCCCTAATATGTCAACCGACATCTGAGGACATTAAGCAACACTACCTAACCTAACCTTGGTAAAGTGTTGGTGTTGGCAGATGCGCTCTAGGAATACAAGGTTGAGAAGATGAATGTGGTGGTGGGGTGGGGTGGGGTGGGGGTGGGGATAGGGGGGCGGTGGTGGTGATGCAGACTGCAGTCAAATGGCTGCCACTGAGTGACTGACTGGTTTTTGGCTTCAGCACATGGACGAAGTCACGTCAAGACATTTCCTGGTAAATGGAGCTGGGCGTGGCACTCGCCGGGCTCACCGTTTGCTTTGTTGTGTGCAGCGAGTGTTCGACATGGCTTGCTTATATATTATATATATATATGCTCTCTCGTCTGTTGCGTTGGCCAGTCTTTTTAGTCCTCCTTGTTGTCTGTTGCATCGGCCGTCTTCGGTTCACTCTGTTGCCTGTTGCGCTGGCCAGGCTTCAGTTCACTCTGTGGCCTGTTGTGCTGGCCAGGCTTCAGTTCATTTTGTTGCCTGTTGCGCTGGCCAGTCCTCAGTTCACTTGCTCTGTTGTCTGTCGCACTGGCCTTTCTGCAGTTCATATACTCTTTTGTCTTGTTGCACTGGCCCATCTTCAGCTCACTCTGTTCACTCTGTTGCCTGTTGTGCTGGCCAGTCCTCAGTTCACTTGCTCTGTTGTCTGTCGCACTGGCCAGTCTTCAGTTCACATACTCTATTGTCTTGTTGCACTGGCCCATCTTCAGCCCACATACTGAAGTTACTCTATTGCCTTGTTCACCGACTGTTGTCTCTTGCACTGGCCCATCTTTGGTTCACCTACTCCACTGTCTGTTGCACTGGCCCTCCTTCAGTCCACCACTGTTGCATTATTTCCTACTCTGTAGTCTGTTGCGTTGGCCAGTCTTCAGTTTAGTGTGCAAGAGGGTTGAAGAAAATAGTTGATATGAAGGCAGGCCTTGTCTGAGAATGGTTCCGGACTTTTGTGCTCATTGTTTGCATTATGAAGCAAGATTTTTAATCTTTGCTGTGGTTCAGGACTTCTGCGCTCATTATGTGCATTATGAAGCACGATTTTTATACTTTGCTGTGGTTCAGGACTTTTGCGCTCATTATTTGCATTATGAAGCAAGATTCTGTATTTATACTCTGTGCTTTTGATGCTTCCCCATAAATTTCTATTTTCAAACATTGACTTCATTGGTCCTAAGTGTATGTAACCGCATTGTTTAAAAAAGAAGTGAAAAATGAAAAATGCGAGAGAAAAAACATGACAGCTTAAATGAAATTATAAAACAAAATGTGGCATACAGCATGATAACTCAAAATCATTCAGTGCTGCTGGGTTTTTCAAATTTTCTCTTTGTTAATTTTTGGTGTGAGTTAGAATGGCTCTTTGTGTGTGTGTGTGTGTGTGTGTGTGTGTGTGTGTGTGTGTGTGTGTGTGTGTGTGTGTGTGTGTGTGTGTGTGTGAGAGAGAGAGAGAGAGAGAGAGAGAGAGAATACAGGAATACAGTTCCAAGAGTAGCATGGGTGTGCACTGTTATTCAGTTCATTTGCAAACACCATCAGAAGTGTATGCATACAACTTTACTCAGTATGCATGCCAGAATCAGAGGTTAGTGATGTTGTCCTTATCATGCAGCATCTTACTGCCTTGAGCCAGAACAGTGAAATTAAAGCAAACTGTTTCTTCACCCGCGCTATTGCTTTGTCTAGTCTCGTAGCGTACGTAACGGTGGTAAATAGGTGATAATGTGGCCCTTTTATGTCAGTATTTCAAAGCAACACAGAAGTTTGTTTATTTGACTGTTTGTGTGTATGTATGTTGTTGTTCACGTTGATTTCCTTTCACTTTGTGACTTTAGAACTTTTGGCAGATGAAGGTGAATCTGCAGGTACTCCTGGATTGTTTTCTTGTATTATTTATTGAATTTGCAGTACTGTGTTTCTTGCGTGTGACTCAGTTTTTTTGTTTTGTTTTTAAAACGTTTTTTAATTCAGTTTTTAAGCATGTGGACATACACCAGGCATACACATGTATGCAAAGTTAATATGTATGCAGACCATGCAATAGTGTAAAAAAAGAAAAGAAAAAAAAAAGGGAAAAAGTCAAACAAACAAACAAAACAAAGAACAAAAATTGTTTCTTTTTTTTAGTCCAAACTTGTCTGAATAAAATAATGGCATTTTTTATTTTTTTATTACATATTTTTTTCATTTATTGTCACACAGTTTGAACACTGTGTCAATGTCTGCACTTGTCTTGATGTCAGTAAGTGTCTGATGTCATGGTGCATCTTCAGTCTTGTGCTTTTTGTACTTCAACTCTTTAGCATTATCTCATGTTAAAAAATAAATTATATTATTTTTTATTTGACCACCAGAAACTACCTTTTGTGGCTATATATATTCGCTATAAATCTTGCTTTATTCATAAGCAGAAATTGCTATGTAGATAGTGTTCTGTGCATTATTTGCTATGCCAGTCATGTTCAGTGCGGTATTTGCTATGCCAGTCATGTTCTGTGCAGTATTCACTATACTATATGGAGACGATAATTATTATTTATTATTATTATTATTCACTATGCAGGTCATGTTCTGTGCAGTATTCACCATGCCAGTCATGTTCTGTGCAGTATTTGCTATGCCAATCACATTATATGCAGTAATCAGTACATAGGTCATGTGCTGTGCAGTATTCACTATGCCAGTCATGTTCTGTGTAGTAATCACTACGCAGGTCATGTTTAGTGCAGTATTCACTATGCCAGTCATTTGTGCTGTAATCATTATGCATGTCAGGTTGTGTGCAGTAATCACTATGCAGGTCATGGTCTGTGCAGTAATCATTATGCTGGTCATGTTCTGTGCAGTAATCACTATGCAGGTCATGGTCTGTGCAGTAATCATTATGCTGGTCATGTTCTGTGCAGTATTTGTTATGCTGGTCATGTTCTGTGCAGTTATTTGCTATACCAGTCATGTTCTGTACAGTAATCATTGTACAGGTCATGTTCTGTACAGTAATCACTATGCCAGTCATATTCTGTGCAGTATTTGCTATGCCGGTCATGTTCTGTGCAGTGATCACTGCAGGTCATGTTATGTGCACTAATCACTGTGCCAGTCATATTCTGCACAGTAATCACTATGCAGGTCATGTTCTGTGTATTTACAATGCTGGTCATGTTCTGTGCAGTGATCACTATGCCGGTCATGTTCTGTGCAGTAATCATTGTGCAGGTCATGCTCTGTGTATTTACTATGCCGGTCATGTTCTGTGCAGTAATCATTATACCGGTCGGGTTGTGTGCAGTAATCACTATGCTGGTCATGTTCTGTGCAGTAATCACTATGCGAGTCATGTTCTGTTCAGTAACCACTATGCCGGTCATGTTGTGTGCAGTAACCACTATGTCGGTCATGTTGTGTGCACTGATCACAATGCCGGTCATGTTGTGTGCACGGATCACTATGCTGGTCATGTTGTGTGCAGTGATCACTATGCTGGTCATATTCTGTGCAGTAATCACTATGCCGGTCATGTTGTGTGCAGTGATCACTATGCCGGTCATGCTCTGTGCAGTGATCACTATGCCAGTCATGTTGTCTGCAGTGATCACAATGTCGGTCATGTTCTGTGCAGTAAGCACTATGCCAGTCAGGCTGTGTGCAGTAATCACTATGTTAAATGTTTGCTATGGCCCAGGAAGCTTTAATCTGATTGGCCGATTGCCGTGCATGCAACAGCCTGTCTTTGCTTGTGTGCTGCCATCTTTTACGCAGAATCAGTTTCAGGGATGTATGCAACAGTATTTAATCAGTATTTGTAAGTGGTACGTCCCAAGGTTTCTTCAAGGTTCTTTTGAATCTCACCTTGGAAAATAAAATACACGAATAACTTACGGCATCACGTTCATTAAAATTAGTAGTGTGACGCGTTGGTAGCACTTTTAATCTTAATCTTTTAAGTTGACCATGCATCTCAACATAAAAGTAAAGCGTCCATGGAAATGCGGTATTTTAAGAACCAGTAGTGATCACAGAAGGTATACATGATACATAGTTTAATGTGCATAGAGTGTGCAATGCTGTTAGTATTATGAGGCGTTACAGGCACACATTTAGCTGTAATTCTAACTAATTGTACATAGTTTGTTGATTGGAAATTTAAGGGGGAAAAAATGTTGGTTTTTAATTTTAAGTTAGAATAATGAAAATTTTAAGTTAAAATAATGAAAATATGATGAGTGTAAGCTTCAGAATCAGATAACATCAAGCATCGCAATTCTTTAAATTTCACAAGTATTGTCAGCTGCAGAGTCGGATTACATCCGGTATTGCAATTATTCAAATTTCTCAGCCAGTGTTTTCAAATAGCATAATGACCATAATACAAGTAGGTAGAGGCATTAGAAAAAAACGTATTTCTTCACCATTTCTTCTTTTGTTTGTTCTTTCTTTCTTTCTTTCTTTCTTTTCTCTCTTCTTAATTATTCAAATTTCTCAGTCAGTGTTTTCAAATAGCATAATGACCATAATACAAGTAGGTAGAGGCATTAGAAAAAAACTTATTTTTTCACCCATTCTTCTTTTGTTTGTTCTTTCTTTCTTTCTTTCCCCGCTTCTTTCTTTCTTTTCTCTCTTCTTTCCTTTTCTTTCCTTCTTTGTTTTTGGTCTTTCTCGACTCCCCCTGCAAATGAGTGTGTAAAGCACACAAAGGCAGATGCAACGTCAGATGTCATGCATGGTTTACAATAGCTCCACTGTATTTGCAGGCTTCTGTGATTCGAGACAAGCTTGGACTTGGTTCCAGACCAGCTCACATCCGGTCAAGGTCATATGGAGGTCGCAAGAGAGAAGGGTGATATATATTGCATAGACTTTGTCGGTTTATTTGAAATATATATATCTGTTGGTTTTGAAAACCCACCTCTTCTCTTCTGCAATGCTATTTTCTCATTCTACCAATTACCGATCAGCAGTAATGCATGTATTTGGTGTGTGTGTGTGTGTGTGTGTGTGTGTGTGTGTGTGTGTGTGTGTGTGTGTGTGTGTGTGTGTGTGTGTGTGTGTGATAAAATGAGCATATCTGTATGTCTTTGTAATCGCCCTGATATAACCATACTGGTTGACTGGGCATAAAACACCAACTTACTTACTTACCTTATGTCTTTGTAGTCACCCTGATATAACCATACTGGTTGACTGGGCATAAAACACCAACTTACTTACTTACCTTATGTCTTTGTAATCGCCCTGATATAACCATACTGGTTGACTGGGCATAAAACACCAACTTACTTACTTACCTTATGTCTTTGTAATCGCCCTGATATAACCATACTGGTTGACTGGGCATAAAACACCAACTTACTTACTTACCTTATGTCTTTGTAATCGCCCTGATATAACCATACTGGTTGACTGGGCATAAAACACCAACTTACTTACTTACCTTATGTCTTTGTAAGCGCTCCAGGCTCTTATGAGCTGGGGCGCCCTAAATAATCGGTTATTATTTTGCGTCTGTGCGTTGGTGCCAGAACTGCATGCTCTGATAGCTCAGCTGTGACAGTGTTGGACATCACCTAATTTTAGTGATGTACTGTGTGTGTGGGGTGGGGGGGGGGGGGGGGGTGCGTGCATGCGTGTGCAGGTGTGCGTGTGTGCGTGCGTGTGTTTGTATGTGTGTGTGTGTGTGATGCATCATGGTGGCTTTAGGGGGAGTAATAAATGATTCTTCTGTGTGTGTGTGTGTGTGTGTGTGTGTGTGTGTGTGTGTGTGTGTATGTGTGTGTGATGCATCATGGTGGTTGTGTGTGTTGTGTGTGTGTGTGTGTGTGTGTGTGTGTGTGTGTGTGTGCATGCCTGCGTGCGTGCGTGCGTGTGTGCGTGCTTGCGTGTGTGGGATGTGATGTGATGTATCAAGGCGGCTTTAGGGATAGTAATACCTGATTATTATTGTTCTTACTGCCCTGGGTAATTTGGTGAGTATATTCTTCTCATTCTTTACTTACTCATTCTTCTCACCAGCAGTCATTTTAAAAAAAAATCTCTCCTGGAACTGATCAGTCACCACACGCATTTTCCCACTAAAACTGTTTTGACACGCATGTACCTGACTACAGCATTGACGGAGCTGTGCTGTGTTTGTACCAGGGGTTGGGGTGAATGGAGAATGCACTGCTGGTACCTGGTATGGGCCCTTTAAAAAAAAAAGTCTAGCCGAACCTATGAAGTTGTGCTGATGGTGTGCATTTTTGCAGGTCGCACCGCGACTCGGTACAGCTGCGCTCACAGACGCTGGACAGACCCCGAGCTGGCTCCAGGGAGACCAAGGAGACCCCGCCCTCCTCCTCGCGCGTGCAGTTTGGAGCTACCATGCACTCCACTTACACTCCTCCTGGGTAAAGGACTCTGTTTGACATTCTGCCACTGGTTAAAAAAAACACTCCCCCACCCCCAACCCCCCCCCAAAAAAAAATAGAAGAAGAAGATCAAAACACTAGAAAAATAAAGGTTAGAATTAAATACTTTCTGTCAGCGATGTTGCAGCTTGTCAGCAAGATTTTTTTTGACAAGCAACGAAACAGGATAGACTGATCAATAGATACTTGATATTTGACACCCAATCAACTGTGATGGTACATCAGGGCAAAACGCAATTTATCAGTGAAAACATGAGTCACTAAATCCTAAGTCAAAAGCTGGGTAACGTTTCTGGACACAACAAAGTCCACAGTAAATGCAACCTGAGTCAGAGACAGTCCGTAACGAGCACATCTCAGTAGTTACACTGAGTGATGTACACTGTGTGTACTATAGTACTATGCACTATGGGGGATGGCTTAGATATAGTTAGAAGCACGCAGCTGCTGCCTGTGAGTTTCAGCGCTGTGAGGTGACCTCATTTTGCTGGCCTCTGTGTCCCAGGTCCCCTGACTCCTTCTCCGTGAGTTTTGATGAAGGTGACCTGCGGGCGGCCGACCGGCACAGCGGGCTGAAGAAGACGTGGTCGCTCCAGGACATTGTGTCCTCCGACTCCGCCTCCTCTCCGTCCTCCGACACTGACGCTGAGACTGTGAAGTCCCACTCCAGCCAGGGCACGAGCCGGTAGGTGTCAGTCGTTGCTCAGTGGCACTGTGACAGTGTCAGTAGGTGTCAGTCATTGCTCAGTGGCGTTAGATGTCAGTCATTGCTCACTGACAGAATGTGTCAATTGTTGCTCAATGGCACAGTGGCATTAGATGTCAGTCGTTGCTCGCCGACAGAATATGTCAGCCATTGCTCACTGGCACAGTGGCATTGCTCATTGGCACAGTGGCATTGCTCATTGGCACAGTGGCAATAGATGTCAGTCATTGCTCACTGGCACAGTGGCAGTACGTGTCAAGCATTGTTTACTGGCATATTGGCAGTAGGTGTCAGTCATTGCTCACCAGCACAGTGGCAGTAGGTGTCAGTTGTTGCTCAGTGGCACAGTAGCAGTAGGTGTCAGTCATTGCTCAGTGGCACAGTGGCAGTAGGTGTCAGTTGTTGCACAGTGGCAGTAGGTGTCAGTCATTGCTCAGTGGCAGTAGGTGGCAGTCATTGCCCACTGGCAGTAGGTGTCATGAGACATAGGAAGCTTATCTGCATTGACGATACGGAGAAAACAAAACATGGACTGCCAACAATTTAAACAATACATGTCAATCCACAACAATTCAAGACATCGTCTGACCTGCAGGTTTAATTGTATGGCCCATAGAATTGGTCATGTGACCCATAGGTTGATTGCATGACTCACAGGGTTGATTAAATTGTCTGACCCACACGGTTGTTTGACCCACAGGGTAGATTAAATTTTCTGACCCACAGGGCTGATTGCGAGACCCACAGGGCTGATTAAATTGTATGACCCACAGGGTTGATTAAACTGTCTGACCCACAGGGTTGATTAAATTGTCTGACCCACAGGGCTGATTGCGAGACCCACAGGGTTGATTAAATTATCTGACCCACAGGGTTGATTAAATTGTCTGTGCCACAGGGCTGATTAAATTGTCTGACCCACAGGGTTGATTGCGAGACCCACAGGGTTGATTAAATTGTCTGACCCACAGGGTTGATTAAATTGTCTGACTCACAGGGCAGATTGTCTGACCCACAGTGTTGATTAAATTGTTTGACCCACAGGGTTGACTGCGAGACCCACAGGGTTGATTAAATTGTCTGACCCACAGGGTTGGTTAAATTGTCTGACTCACAGGGTTGATTAAATTGTCTGACCCACAGGGTTGATTAAATTGTCTGACCCACAGGGCGGAACACAGGGGAGATGGCCTGCACTACAGTGGCGGCAACAGCACGTCCAGCAAAGGAATCATGGAGCCCAACATCGACTTTGAGCTGGACGTCAAGGTGTTCATCGACAACGGCAAGTGCATCCTCTACCCCAAAGAGGCCAAGGAGGAAGAGTTCAAGAGGTGACTGAGTGTGTTGTGCGTTTAGGAACTGGTTTCGTAGTGGTTTAAGGGCCATTCTTAACATACCCAGAAGTAGCTTGGTGAAGTAGCTTCGACCGCTTCGCCAATTAAGACATCGCAGAGGTTTTTCTTCAGCGAAGTTTGAGTGAAAGTCAGGTTGTCAAAGTCTCAGCAATGTGGCCAAAGCTGACCTCTGTACGTTTCGTGAAGTCTTGGCGATTGAAGTGATGGATATCATCACTTTTTTCACTTTTAGGGGGTTCTGAAAAATAACCAGGTGAGGTTTGTGCATTTTTCAGATTTAAACAGTCTGGTCCAGTGTGTGTGTGTATGAGTATGTGTGTGTGTGGTGTGTGTGTGAATGTGTGTGTGTGTGTGTGTGTGTGTGTGTGTGTGTGTGTGTGTGTGTGTGTGTGTGTGTGTTTGTTGGTGTGTGTGTGTGTGTGTTTGTTGGTGTGTGTGCAAGTGTGTGTGTGTGTGTGTGGGTGTGGGTGTGCTTTCATACTCTTGAGTAACACACAGCAAACTTTTGAATGAATTTCCGCTTCATTATAATCCAGCAGCGCATTCAGTCATGACGTCTTCTTTGTCCAGACTACAAGGAAAGCGTGAGCGCAATGCATCAGGAGACATTCCGGCGACAACTCCCATGAGCCGCCAGAAAATGAAACGCATGGACTCAGCGCCCCCTGCCCTCATGGCCAAGAAACAGGCCACGCCTCAAGTGGAGACAACCGTCTTCTTCTTGCCGAGTGTGGATGTGAAGGTGAGCGACACTCTTTCTGGCTCCTGCCAATGTCTTAAAGTGCTGCGTCTCGTGGCACCATCCTTCTCATTAATTTTTGTTCAGGTTCAGTGTTGCTCTACGTCCACAGAGACCACAAGGACTGTTAGGGACGGGGAGCCCAGGACGGCCACCTCCACTTTCGCACAGCTCCTGAGCTATGATTTTTTGTTGGTTTTGTTAAAGCATCTCAGATTTATACTACAGACAAATTGTACACAATTTTAAAAAAAGAAGAAGTTTTTTTTAGGGGTCTGCCACACAGAATTTTTTTAACGTAATTTTAAAGAAAAATATTGAAAAGAGTCGACCACTTCATCAGTATACCTGCTGTGGCACACATTATTTGGCGAGTCATAATCAGTTCAAAATAACTGAAGTATGTAGAGCGCCAGTTTCATTTTTTTAAACCTAAATGTCGTTCTTGCCATTTTTCGATTCTTAATTGTCATGAAAACAAAGCATTGATGTGATTAGTGTGAACTCGACTGCCCTCTTCTTCATTGTTCTAACTGATGATGATGAAGTGATGCTTAATGTCCTCAGATGTCAGTTGACATATTAGGGACAAGTTGTGACCAATGCCGAAGCACGGTTCAATAATTCTTTACTCCACGGAAACCAGAAGGCTCGTTAGGACGGACAGCTCAGGACGGCCACCTCGACTCTCACACAGCTCCTGAACTATGATTGTTCTAACTTTCCGGCAGTATATGTCTGTGTAGCATCAGTAGAAGCAGTCCATGGTGTGCTGGCTAGAGGCTTGAGGTGAAAAGACCCTGTGTCTACTCCACCACCCGCATAAAATAAAGTTAATTCATTCCTTCCGAATTTTAGATTTAGAATATATACACAGGTGACAGGCAGTCAATCACTCACTGTGCAAGGCAAATATCGGTCTGTGAAGTACTTTGTCCAACTCTTTCTTTGCCTGTATGGATTATGTATGTATAACATGTGCATGTATATTTGTGTTGGAACGGGTGTACTGATATGTTCTATAATTGTGTTATATTTGTTATATTGAATTAAAAATAAAATTAAAAAAGAGGACGCAGTGGGCTCAGTGCAACACTAGATAATTGGGGACATAAAATTCCCACCCAGTCAAAAAAGAAAAAGGACAGGAAAGAAAAGGTTAAAGGGTCATGGCCGTGGACACTCACAATGCATTCGGTTACATTATTATATGGGCCTAATTTGTTTGCGGTCCATTTCACCTGAAGCAATCTAGATTTATTACGTCTACATAAAGCATTGTTAGAATGAATGGCCTTTGTCCCCTCACAGACCGTCTAAGCCACCTGCTGACTGCAGGCACAACGCCGGATGTCTACCAGTGTCAGTCTGCACTGGGAACACGATCAAAACGGGGAAATAAATCTAGCTGAAGGTTTTGCATGCTGTCGTTGTTAGGATGCTCACAGGGTAACGGACTTGGTAAAATTCCAGTTTGAATCTCCAGGGACAAAAATAAATAAAAATAAAATCATTCATTCAGAATCAGATACAGAATATTTATTGTCCCAGTGCAAGTTTACAGGGAGAGTTGTCTTACGGTGCACAGTAACAAACAGAATAACCAACCGACTGATAAACACGATGAACATTTCATTCTTCTAGGTGCACTACAACTCCAAGACGAGTTTCTTCGAGACGAGTGGCTCCACCTCCGTCAGCAGTGCTGACCTGGGCATGGGTCGCTCCGCCTCCGGGTCTGCCCCGCACGATCGACAGTTTGAGGACGTCTTCTGTCTAGCCTCTCCCACCTCTCCCCCCCTCTCGGACCAGTCCAAAGTGCTGCGGAGAGGGCAGCAGGAGGAAGAAGGGGGCAGAATGGGAGAGTCCATTTCCGATGTGGGGGAGATGGCCTTTGTGATGGGCGGAAGCGCGAGGAAGGCGGTGAAGAAGGCCAACCTGTACACCTGGCTTTCTCTGCAGACGTTACCGGAGGTAAGCAAGACAGGTGGACTGACAGTGGAGCACAACCCCATTGCTTACCTGTCATTGCCACTCGCATTCTCATACATTTCTCATAAATTCACATCGACACCGGGGTTGCAGTTCAGTCCACGTATTGTGACCTGTAATCAATAGCAGGATTATAAAGATATCAGTGTGAATGGCATAAGCCATGCCACTGTGAATTATACACACTGATACCAAGTTTACATGATACAGGAAACATCATTACATAAGATCCATTCTTTCCTTTATAAACTAATATGTGCAAAGAGCATTGCTTTCATACTTGTATTTATAACTGAGTAGATTAGAGAAGGGCATTTTTGCATAACTGAATGGATTGTCTCCCCTGGATTGTCCTTTTGGGGGAAACAACGCCGTAACACTTCGATCACACTGGGGAGGGAAGTGTTGACCCCAAAGAAGATTTTGAAACACAGCAGACTATAAGCTGGAAAGTTAAGTAGCTCCAGCTTGAATTATGAGACAAAAAGCTGAAATGAAAGCAGAAGCAACTCAAAGTGGAAACACTGAAAATTGGTCAGAGAACGAAACTGCATAGAAACCAAAAAAAATCCAACTAAAAAAACAAAAATGGGGGTGAAAACTCACAAAACAACTCAAACTGAAAACAGAAAATTGGTCAGAAAACCAAACTGCAGGGAAAAACAAAACATTCAAACTTTAAAAAAAAAAACAGGGGTGAAAACACACAAAACTGAGCTGGAAACTCAAGCAACCCAAACTGAAAACTCAGAAAACCAAAGTGGAAACACAAACACACTCAGAACTGAAAGAAAAAAAAGAAGAGAAAATTAAAGAAAACAAAAGTCTCTGCTGAAAACACTGAAAAACAGGATACCAAACACAGATGCAGGAAACCAAAGCATGGACAGAGAAAGCTGAAGTGAAACACAGAAAATCAAAATGACAGGGGGGAAAATATGTAGAAAATAAATAAATAGAAAAAACAAACATATAATCAAGTAATGAAACCAGACTACCACCCCTAAAAAACCACCAAAACCCCCAGATTGAAAGCATGCACATAAACCTGATATGTTAAACTTCACAAAACCAAAAACTACATGCATGTAAAGCTCAGTGAGTTTGTGTAGACCAGAGAATAGCGCTATACAAAAGCGATCTGTTTTCATTATCATTGTTACTGTTTTCCATGGACGCTTGTGAAGACTGCTGACAACTTTCTTTCGGCAGGAGATGATCATCAGCCCGTGTCTGCTGAACTTCCTGGAGCAGGCCCTGGAACCGCTGCCCATCTCTCCCTCCACGCAGCACAAAAAAGGTCAGTCGCTTTGGGAGTCGTCCAAAGGTCAGCCTAATGTGAGCAGAAGATGACTGCCGGAAAAAATGGTGAAATTGTGTGTCTGACATTTCCCCTCCCAAAGCTTTAGACCTGCCGTGTTTTCCGTTCTGCGCTGCTGTCTTCATCCATCTCAAGTCTGTGTTTGCTGCCTGTTTTAAGCTGTGTAAATTAAGCTTTGTATCATCAGTATCAGATTTTAGTATCATGTGTGCAGGTGCCTGTGTGTGTGTGTGTCAGCATGTGTGTGTGTGTGTGCGCGCACGCACGCGTGCACTTAGAATAGTCTCTATGGACAAGATTGTATGCTTCAAAAATACTTTTATTATTATTATTTATTATATTGTCTTGAAGGGCTGCAACTTCTATTGGCACAAGACTCCAATTAACTGAGGGGTTTTGCAGAGTCAATAAAAACAACAGTAACACCCCGGTGTGTTCAACATTTTTGGTTGTCTTGAAACTTTTCTCAGTGAACTGTGACTGAAGACTGCTGGGTGTCACAAATGCCTACGTGCAGTTCATTGTGCCTCTCTCACTCTCTGTGACAAAAAAAATCTGGGCAAACTGCATCATAAATAGATAGGTAAACACCTGCATAATCAAAAGTGATGTGGTTCATTGCTTTAACTTTTTTCTTGTGCACTATACACAACACTGACAAGTGGGCCGACATAAAGAGTTAATTTTTGTGCTCGGTATTTGTTTTAACCTGGATTATATATATTTTGTTGTAAGGAAAGGGGAAGGCATTCTGTATAGAATGAAATTAACTTGATTTCACTAAAATCTCTGATTTCTTCACTCAAAATTTGTTTCCCCCTCCATAAAAAAAAAGTTTAAAAAAAATTCACATTTGTTTTAGCACATTGTGGGTTTTGCCGTCATAAACAGCAGTATTAAATTCATGCTTTCCAAAATAACAGTTTGTTTTGCAAAGGACGCAATGTTTTATTTTAAATTATAATTTTCCACGAAAACTAAGATGGCTTATGAGGAACTGGTCCATGCCAGAAGTGCTTAATAAATAAGTGGTGTGACAACAGTAAGCAATGTCCTGTTTGAATCATAATTTTGCATAAAAACTAAAGATGGCTTATGACAAACTGCTGTGTGCTGGAAGTGCTTAACAAATGAGTTGTGTGACAACAGTAAGTGATTTTAATTTTAATTTTCAACAGTAAGTGATTTTTATTTTAATCATAATTTTGCACAAAAACTAAAGATGGCTTATGAGAAACTGCTGTGTGCTGGAAGTGCTTAACAAATAAGCTGTCTGACAACAGTAAGTGATTTTTATTTTAATCATAATTTTGCATAAAAACTAAAGATGGCTTATGAGAAACTGCTGTGTGCTGGAAGTGCTTAACAAATAAGCTGTCCGACAACAGTAAGTGATTTTTATTTTAATCATAATTTTGCATAAAAACTAAAGATGGCTTCAGAGAAACTGCTGTGTGTCAGAAGTGCTTCATGAAATAAAGTTGTGTGGCGGAATTTGTGCAGCATCAACAGTGGAGGTGGACAACATGCTACACCTCAACATGGACCTGGATGCCTCGCAGGCGTCGCTTGGTCTGCCCATGGGGGCGACGTTCTTCCCCGTCGATGTTGTTGTCAACATCAAGGTATGCATTCCCATTTTTTTAAATTATATATATGCCTTATTTATAATGATCTGGCATCACTCGGTGTGTCCTTGGGGGCAACATTTTTCCCTGCTGATGTCATTGTAAACATCAAGGTAAGCATTCCCAGATTATTATTTTTATATATATATTCCTTATTTATAATGATCTGGCATCGCTCGGTCTTCCCTTGAGGGCAACATTTCTCCCTGTTGATGTCATTGTCAACATCAAGGTATGCATTCCCAGATTTTTTTTAAATATATATATGCCTTATTTATAATGGTCTGGCATCACTCGGTCTGCCCTTGGAGGTAACATTTTTCCCTGTTGATGTCATTGTCAACATCAAGGTATGCATTCCCAGATATATTTTTTACATATATATATATATATATACCTTATTTATAATGATCTGGCATCACTCGGTCTGCCCTTGGGGGCAACAATTCTCCCTGTCAATGTCGTTGTCAACATCAAGGTATGCATTCCCAGATTTTTTCAGGTATATATATATATATATATATATATATATATATATATATATATGCCTTATTTATAATGATCTGGCATCACTCAGTATGCCCTTGGGGGCAACATCTTTCCCTGTCAATGTTGTCAACATCAAGGTATGCATTCCCCGATTTTTTTATTATATATATGCCATATTTATAATGATCTGGCATCACTCGGTCTGCCCTTGAGGGCAACATTTCTCCCTGTCAATGTCATTAACATCAGAGTACGCATTCCTGTTCCTGGAAGGTGGAGGGATTCTTTTTTATGTGACCTGGCATCACTCGGTCTGCCCACAGGGGCAACGTTCTTCTTCCTCATCAGTGGCGTTGTTAACATCAAGGTAGGCATTCTCATTTGCTAGCCAGTCTCATACATCTCTAATCTCTTGGTTGACTTTGATCATGCACGTGTAGGTTCAGCCCTCAACCATTCGCTTCAACTGCCAGCCAATCTCTCGCGTGGAGTGCCTGCTGCAAGTGCCGTCCCTGGAGCTGGTCTTCTCCACCAAGAAGACGGACGTGGAAGGCCTGCTGTCGGAAGGGACACCGCCCACCAAGTCCAAGCGTGAGTCCTTTTGGCGCTGCTGCCTATCTTCTAGTTAGGGGTTGGTAGTTGATGGTAATAACAATGAGCATTTATCTGTACATTTCTTCAGATGAGCGAGCGCTAGGCGTTTATGGCATGTCACATGCTTATACCTTAAGTGGCTGAACATGTAGACCCACCATGTTAGCGTTATTCACACAGTGGATGGGAAAAGCCTTTGTTGCTCAGCCCCACCCTCTTAGATGCTTTTAAGTTTAAACTGATTTTGGGATGGAGGTGGGGGGTGGGGGGCATTGTTACCCTATTCGATAATAGATTATTTATGGCACCCCACCTTGTAAGAGCCTAGAGCATTTAACAAGGGTCTGTGAATATGCACATTTTATCACACATACATTTTGGGGTGGTTACCCTATTTAATAATAGATTAGGCCCCCCCCAATCTCGTAAGAGCCTGGAGTGCTTACAAGGGCACATTTTATCACACACACATGCATTGCCGGGGGGGGGAGGGGGGGGGGGGCAAGCAGGGTGAGAGGGGAAGAAGATAAGGTGGGTCTGTTTCTTCTGGAAACTGAAATCAGCTATACCTAAGCATAAGAGTGCTGAAAGGTTGTTCACTTTCTTTAAAAAAAACCTCTGCTTTAAAGGTTGTTCACTTCCTTAAAAAACAACACTATCTGCTTGTCTTCAGTCAGCAAGCGCTCCTCAGGCGGACGCGACCGCCACACCAGCGGCAGCCAGGGTGGGAATCGACCGCGGCTGGGCAGCAGCCTGTCGGACTCGCAGGGACCTGCCAGCACAAACTCGGGTGGACTGAGCGTGACGGGGTGCCTGTCCGACTTCTCCCTCTACGTCTTCCACCCCTACGGTGGGGGTCAGCGCCGCTACTTCCAGGGGTCGCCCTCCTATGGTGGCAGCCAGCGATCGTATCTTGGTGAGTTTGGGTCACCATCCTATCGCAGAGGTCAGCTACTTCCAGGGGTCACCCTCTTTTGGTCAGCTCCTTCCAGGGGTTGTTCTCCTATGGTGGCAGCCAGCAATTGTATCTCGGTGAGTTTGGGTCGCCATCCTATAGTGGTGATCAGCATTGCTACTTGCAGGGATTGCCCTCTTATGGTGGCGGCCAGCGATCATATCTTGGTGAGTTTGGGTCGCCATCCTATCGCGGAGGTCAGCTACATCCAGGGGTCACCCTCTTTTGGTGGCAGCCAGTGATCGTATCTCGGTGAGTTTGGGTCACTATCCTATAGCGGAGGTCAGGATCGCTACTTCCAGGGGTCGCCCTCCTATGGTGGCAGCCGGCAGTCGTATCTCGGTGAGTTTGGGTCTCCATCGTATAGCGATGGTCAGCGTTGCTACTTTTAGGGGTCACCCTCCTAAGGTGGTAGCCAAACAATCTTACCTCAGTGAGTTTGGGTTCCATCATATAGTGGCGGTCAGTGTCGCTACTTCCAGGGGTCGGCCTCCTACGGTGGCAGCCAGCAATCTTATCTCAGTGAGTTTACCTGTGATTTTAGTGTACTATTCTTAATGTGAGTGTACGTGTTTATTTGATAGTGTTAAGTGAGCTGCTGGTATGTATGAATGACTGAGTGAAACTTTAGTTTGACTACATTCTGTTTATTTACCTATTATGTAGTAACCTTATGCAGTGAGAAGCCAAATTTCTATTTCCACACATATAGTAAAGATTGTGTATATGTACGTATTATGTAGTAATATTATGCAGTGAGTATATAGCCAAATTTTTATGTCCACACACATAGTAAAGATTGTGTATATTTACCTGTTATGTAGTAACCTTATGCAGTGAGCAACCAAATTACTATTTCCACACACATAGTAAAGATTATGTATATGCACCTATTATGTTGTTTTATGCAATGAGTAGCCACATTTCTGTTTCCACACACATAGTAAAGATTGTGTATATTTACGTAGTATGCAGTAATCGTATGCAGCGAGGAGCCAAATGTCTATGTCCACACACACACATAGACAGTAAAGGTTCTGTATTATGTATTATGTAGTAATCTTATGCAGCGGGGAGCCAAATGTCTATGTCCACACACACACACAGACAGTAAAGTTCTGTATTATGTATTCTGTTTGCAGGCAGCATCCTCGAACACGGGGCAAGTTTCATGGAGATGACTGGCAAGGACTCGCTCAGCCTCAACGTCGAGTTCATACGAGTCAACATCTCGCGCACCCGCAAGCTGGAGATCCTTCAAGGGGCAGACAACTCTTCATCAAAGCTGGACCCCCAGACGAAGTCCACCGTGGTCCGATTTTCAGGTTGGTGCAGGCTGCAATCGGACGAGCTTGTAGAGTGGTGCCAATGCAATGCCATTCTGTGAGACAAATGTCTGCCGAGGATGAAGTGGTTCCAGAAGCCATGCAGCACATTGTCTGTGGCACTGTGTAGTCAAGTTGATGTACTTTAACCCTCACAGAGCAGTTCAGCTAACTACTAAAGGCTCATTAATTTAAAAAAATGTAAACATGTAAAAAGAACATCAGAGCAATAAGGCTCATTGTTTAAAAAAAAGAATGTAAAAAGAACCTCACAGCAATAAGGCTCTTTAATTTAAAAAAAAACAAACATGTAAAATGAACATCAGAGCAATAAGGATCATTTTTTTTTTTTTTTAAATGTAAAAAGAACCTCACAGCAATAAGGCTCATTAATTAAAACAAAAACCATGTAAAAAGAACATCAGAGCAATAAGGCTCATTAATTTAAAAAAAAAAACATGTATAAAGAACATCAGAGCAATAAGGCTCATTATTTTTAAAACAATTATGTAAAAAGAACATCACAGCAATAAGGTTAATTAATTTAAAGAAAAAACATGTAGAAAGAACATCAGAGCAAGAAGGCTGATTAATTTAAAAAACAACATGTAAAAAGAACATCAGAGCAGTAAGGCTCATTAATTTAAAAAACAACATGTGAAAAGAACATCAGAGCAATAAGGCTCATTAATTTAAAAAAAAAAATGTAAAAAGAACATCAGAGCAATAAGGCTCATTATTTTTTTTAAATCATGTAAAAAGAACATCAGAGCAAGAAGGCTCATTAATTATTTTTTTTAAACATGTAAAAAGAACATCAGAGCAAGAAGGCTCATTAATTTAAAAAACAACATGTAAAAAGAACATCAGAGCAATAAGGCTCATTAAAAAAAAATGTAAAAGAGCATCAGAGCAGTAAGGCTGATTAATTTTAAAAAAAACATGTAAAAAGAACATCAGAGCAATCAGGCTCATTTTTTTTTTTTAAACAATGTAAAAAGAACAGAGCAATGAGGCTCATTAATTTATTTAACAAACCTGTAAAAAGAACATCAGAGCAATAAGGCTCATTAATTTCAAAAACATCCTGTAAAAAGAACATCAGAACGACATCAAATGCATTTAAACTGATAATAATAAACAAACATACAGGATTACAAAATTTAAAAATCCATAATGCAAATTATAACTGCAGAAAACATATCCCTTTAGTTGACATGGCTTTGAAGGAACTAACCGTCTCCAGATGGGTTTCAAACAAGAGATAGAAGAGATTAAAAAATAAAGTAAAAAAAGGGAGGAAAAAAACTTTAAAATCAAGGACTCTGTTTTAAAATTCTCCCCGTGCCATTGAAATATGTTGCCATCCAAGAGGCAGCAATAAGTAAGTAAGTAACTTGGTGTTTTACACCCAGTCAACATGGTGCTTAACGTCCACAGAAACCATGAGGCTTATTAGAGACGGGGAGAAGGTGGGGAAGGGGGGATGGAGATGGGGGAAGAGGGAGATTATATACCTATCGCTACACGGCTGTCCCCACCGGAATGACTTCTGCATTAAGATGGGCAGCGATGAGAGCCATTTTAATGTTTCATAATTGTGAGGGACAAAGTCACAAGACAGTGTCCACAGACCACAACTTTTGAAGACAAAGGAGAGCCGAAGCAGATTCGAACCGAGGTCCTTCTGCTTACCAGCCAAACGCCTTACGCTAGGCCAAACCAGCTCAATTACACCCAGTCAACCTTGCAGTTTATATCAGGGTGTAAGAGAGAGAAAAAGAAGAGAGAAAACAAGAAGAAAAACAAAACCACACACCCAAAAACCCTTTAAATCAAAGATTTTGTTTTTAAATGCACCCTTTCTGTGGCCCTGCATAGCTGATGGCACGTTTCAATGAACTGGACTTTCTGCCATTTTCTCCCTAGCCATCTGCGACATTGGCAAGGCGTCTTTCAAGTACGACATGCGGCGGCTGTCAGAGATCCTGTCGCTGCCCAAGGCGTGGTACCGGCGGAACCTGGCGCGCCGACTTTTCCTGGGAGACGACAGCATGACGAGGGCTGGGGGAGAAGGTAGACCCTCGTCGCTGTGATTTGGACTGTGGCTTTCTTTGGATTGGTTTGCAGTTGCTGTGTTTGTAGAGACTGACTTAATTGTCAGCCTATACTGTGCAGGTGTTGCGTATGGTTGTTTTTATTTTGTGTGCGTGTGTGTGGAAAACAGATTGTGGGAAATGATCTGCGATTTAGCAGGAACAAGTCTGCAGTTGGATGGAAAACGGATTATTGGAAATGACCTGAGATTTAGCAGGAGTGAGTCTGCAGTTGGATTTGAACATCTGGCCAACCATGCAGGCTTGTCTTAGAATGAGAGAGGCTCTATGGGATGGAATTTTCAAGATTGAGTTCAGTGCTACTTTACGGCCACGGAGACCATAAGGATTGTTAGGGACGGGGAACCCAGGATGGCCAACTTGACTTTCACACACAGCTCCTGAGCTCTGTAGGAATAGAATTAGAAAATAAAATAACAACAACAGTTGTCGAAGAAAGAGTTGCTCAGAACTGTTTTTCACTGAATAATAATAATAATAATGGTGATAATAACAATAATAGTAATAACGGTGATAATAATAATGATGATAACAGAAACATCTAAATTTAAATTTGTTCAGTAATTTTGTGCCAGATCTGCCAGAATTTTGAAGAATAACATGACCTCCCAGTCATTTTTTTGGGTCATTTTTCATGTGCCTATTCCAGAGTAACCAGAATTTTTGGAGGGACAGGTGTCTAGGATGTAAAGGAGATTTGGGGTGGGGGTGGGGGGGTTATGGGGTAGATTTGGGAGTTTGAAAAACAGCATGTACTTTGTGAGTGGATTGCTGCCTTCATGAAAGCTTATGGCTTGTGGAGTGAAAAATACCCATGTATGTGCACCTTCAGGTCCGTAAACAGCTGTGTTTTGTGATATGTGCAAATGTGTTTGTGTGATTATCTTTTTGTTATTGTAATAGTTAAATGAGATGTCGTTTGGGCTGTTAAAATTCATTTGATAGGTAGGGCGCTTACGAGTTTCCATGATTGTTAATATAATGTAGTATTGCTTTTGTTTCATTGTTAATTTGACAGTTTCTGTGCTCGTAGAATATACTATGCAGTTCACCCTTGTTAATCTGGGTGATGATGATCCAGTAACCTCAGCATCTGGACATAATTCGATTGTAGCCAGATATTCAAGTGCTGATGCTTTCGATGTATTACCATACCCTCACGTGGCTTTGCGACACGATTACACCCTTAACTGCACAAATTTTGCCTGCCATAGTATCAGTTTTTCATTGGCTGATATTAACTTTCTCGAATCCAATTCTTCACCACCTTATGGGATCACATGATCCGATGCGTAGTTCAGCGAGTTAATCCATTTACGGAAAATTTAGGCTGCCTTACCCTGGTAATTAGACTATATAATAACAGCCACAATAGCAGCGCTGCAGTCTTCTCATTCATTTTTTGCACAGTGTCCATCTTCAACGTGTTGAAGACGCTGACATGTCTGGTGCATGCTGGGTTATTTTCCATGGTCCGCCAGACTCTGACCTGGACTACAGGATCTTTATTGCGCACATAATGTGGTCTTTTTTGCACCTATATGATACACATGGGGGTCCTCAGTGTATAGTCTCACTCAAAGGACTTTCATAGTGTCTTGCACAGAATTTGACTGGAGAAATCTCAGGGCTGGCGCAAAGCCTGGCACGTGACAGTCACGCATTCCTGTGTTGACCGCGCTCGATTGTGCTCAACTTAACTTGGCTTTTCAGAGCGAGCACTCTTGCTCTGTGCCACTGACCACCCCCCACCCCCCCAGCCCTCTCAGTCCATGCAGTGTTTTGGTGTTGACCTGTCACAACACAGTGGGGATTACCGATCATTTTACCGAGCCTGCTGGGGAAACGCCCACCACTCTTCTTCAGTTTCCAACCGCCCGGGGATCTTTTACATGCCTGCCCATAAGCTCAGGGGTCCGGCGTGCTTTTTTTTGGCCCTCATCTGAAGTGCAAGATGTTAAGTCCATTATCCCCACCAAACTAAAGACAGCACTGAGTCCAGGTTGAGCCAGGATCGAAGCAGGGACCTCTGCTGTGCAAAACGCTAGCTGTTGTTCTGCCAGAGGGAGATTAGGCAAATTCTAGGAGGATCCAGCACATTGCACACAGGTCCAACACCTTTCCGAAGCTGCACTTCTGTTTTGATGGCACAAATGCTAGAGCTACTGGCTTCAGGTCTGAAAACCTTACTTGTGAAGTTTATACTTTCACTGCACATTCCAGCACAGCTTGTAATACGTATGCTTGCAGAAGTCGTGTAGAAATTGGTTTTCTCAGAAAGTAGCTGTTCTTATTCATTGATGTGGCTTGTGTTGTTGTTGTTTTTTGCTGGTTTTGTTTTATTCCAAGTATGCTGTTGTTTGGTGAGTTTTTTCCAACCCCCAAGTCTTGATTTGATTCTTTATGCCGTGTTTTGTTACTTTTTCGTTGCTGGCATGCTTAATGTTGTGGCACCGGTGTCGTGCATGTCATTTCAGACCTGGACCAATCATCTTCCTCCAGTTCCTCTGCGGGCGTTACCGGAGAGCAGCGCCCCCTCCTCATGGCCCAGAACTCTGTCTCCTCACCCTCCATCACCAACCTTCTCTCCCCTTCCACTCCCCCCAAACGCACACACCACCGACGCGCCTCCTCGGGCGACAAACTCAAAGTTCAGCTTAGCACTGACTTAAAGAATGAAATTGCTGACAGACGAAGAGGTGTGCTGCTTGCTTTTTTCATACAGTAGTTAAAAATAAAAATAAATAAAAAAAAAGTCTTTTAAAGATGTATTCTGGAACCCACTTGGGACAAACTCCTGCCAGATGAAATTTGGCTGAAAACAAAAGCTATTTAAATAGTCCTTTTGCAATCACTTTCTGCAGTATCCACTGATAGTCCCATCAGTTCCTTCTTCTGCTTTGTGTGTGTGTGTGCGTGCGTGCGTGCATGTGTTGTGGTGTGTTGTGTGTGTGTGTGTGCACGGATGTGTGTTGTGTGTGTGGTGTGGTGTGTGTGTGCATGCGCATGTGTTGTGGTGTGTGTGTGTGTGCATGCACATGTGTGTGTGTGTGCATGCGCACATGTGTGTGTGTTGTGTGTGTGTGTGTGTGCGTGCGTGCACATGTGTGTGTGTGTATGTGCATGCGCACGTGTGTGTGTGTTGTGATGTGTGTGTGTGTGTATGTTGTGTGTGTGTGTGTATGAACAGACAGAAGGAATTTCAAACGGGAACCGTTCTGACATAACCAGTTTTCACTCTCTTTTATGCGTGCGCATAACGTTTGAGCATACCGTACATGGAACTGATGGCTGAATATATGAATACTGCTTCACTTTCCGTGTAAAAATTTTTTGCCTGGTTTTACTTTCTTCTAGGAATTTTCTGTGGCATCCATCGGTCACGAGTGGCCATGGATCTGCGCCTTGAAAAGTCTCTCCAGTCTCTTTAGGACTACCCTTCTAATTTTTTCTCATTGGGAACAAGTTTCATGCAGAAGAACCATGTTGATGCTGTCAACCACACTGTCTCAAGGGGGTTCCACTATGCTGTACTTCATTTGGGAGGAAGGGGGAGTAGGGAGGGAGAAGGTAGGGTGGGGGGGATGGAGGCGGGGAGTTAAACTAGCCTGTGCTGAGGCCCAAAATCTGATTTTGTAGATAAGTCTGAGTGACGAGATCTGAATGTAAGTGTTGAGAAAACGTTTCCTACTGTATTCGCAGATTGACAAGCTGTGACAGTTAAGTCATTTGAACAGCAGTACCCTTAGGGAAAGGGAAGGGTGGCTGGGGCGTCGGGGGGGTGGGGGTGGGGGGTGGGGGTGATGGTGATGTGGCTAGGATAGGGGATGCAGTTACAACTGCAGCAAGGGCAGAAAGTACAGGAAGTATAAAGAACATAGTGTGCAAGACAAGGACAACGTCAGCGCAGAACGTTCAGGCTTTTGTTTGGGTTTGGGGTCTAACTCAAGCTTGTTGGATATAAATATGGATTTAACTCCAGCTTGTTATGTATAGATTATGGGTTTAACTCAAGCTTGTTAAGTATACACAGGGATTTAACTTGAGCTGGTTCGGTATAGATTAGGGGTTTAACTCAAACTGGTTCGGTATAGATTAGGGGTTTAACTCAAATGTGTTAGGTACGGATGGTGGTTTAACGCGAGCTTGTTATGTATAGTTGGGATTTAACTGAAGCTGTTTAGGCGTAGATAAGGGTTTAACTCCAGCTGGTTCAGTATTCATATGGGTTTAGGCGTAGATAAGGGTTTAACTCCAGCTGGTTCAGTATTCATGTGGGTTTATTTAGGCATAGATAAGGGTTTAACTCCAGCTGGTTCAGTATTCATATGAGTTTATTTAGGCATAGATATGGGTTTGGCTCAAGCTGGTTCAGTATTCATATGGGTTTATTTAGGCATAGATATGGGTTTGGCTCAAGCTGGTTCGGTATACATATGGTTTTATTTAGGCATGGATAAGGGTTTGACTCAAGCTGGCTCGGTATACATATAGGTTTACCTCAAGCTGGTTAGGTATAGATAGGGGTTTAACTCAAACTTGGTAGGTATAGATACAGGTTTAATTCCAGTTGGTTAGGCATAGATAGGGATTTAACTCAAACTTTGTAGGTATAGATGTAGGTTTAACTCAAGCTTGTTAGGTATAGGTAGGGGTTTAACTCAAACTTGGTAGGGATAGATATGGGCTTAACTCAATCTGGTTAGGTATTGTAAGGGTTTAACTCAAACTTGGTAGGCATAGAGAGGGGTTTAACTCCAGCTTGTTAGTTATAGGTAGGGGTTTAACTCAAACTTGGTAGGTATAGAGACAGGTTTAACTCCAGCTTGTTAGTTATAGGTAGGGGTTTAACTCAAACTTGGTAGGTATAGAGACAGGTTTAACTCCAGCTTGTTAGATATAGGTAGGGGTTTAACTCAAACTTGGTAGGTGTAGATATGGGCTTAACTCAAGCTGATTAGGTATAGATGAAAGTTTTAACCAGGCTTGGTAGGTATAGATATGGCTTAACTCAAGCTTGCTAGGTATAGTTTGTTAGGTATAGATAGGGGTTTAACTAAAGCTTGGTAACATTGATAGGGGCTTGACTCTAAAGCTTGTTAAGTATAGACAGGGATTTAACACTAGTTAGCTATGTATGGATCATATCTTCTTCTTTTTACAGATCTATTATATGTTGTAGATGTTGTGGAATTTGTAAGATGTTTTAATTTAGTGTACATTACTGTTAAAATGTTTTTGTTTTTTCTTGTCATTGTTAGAATGTGCTTTAATCGGTATGTGGTGTTATTTTGCACATAGAGGACGTTTTTCATGAGTGTTGCTTCGTTTCTCAGACATTGATCAATATTGTTGAAGGTAATGTATCTTTAGTTGTTGTTTTTAAAAATTGTTTGAGATAGTTCCATGTATTGTATATTTTTGTAAGCGATAATAATAAATGCAAGGTACTGTACATATCGAATGAAAACCACATTATCAGCAAGCAAAGGGTTTATAGCCCAAATGTCGGTGAAGTATTACAAGAAACTGCTAGCTACGTTACATAGGCTATAGCTCTCTCTCTCTCTTACACACACACTCCCTCCCTCTCTCTCTCTCTTTCTCTCTCTCATATACACACATGCACGAGCATGCACACATGCGTGCACACACACACACCACACCACACCACACACCACTCTACTCCACACCACAACACAACACACCACACACGCATGCATGCATACACACATGCACGAGCATGCACACACGCGTGCACGCACACACACACACCACAACAACACAACACTCCACTCCACAACACAACACACACCACACATGTCTCTTTGTCTGTCTCCATCTGACCAGTCTCCAGAGTAAACAACTGCAGCCTAAGGCTGTAGGAGAGAGAGAGAGAGAGAGAGAGAGAGAGAGAGAGAGAGAGAGAGAGAGAGAGAGAGAAAACAACAACAAACTGTTCGGCGCATGTGTTTGAATTTTTTGCCGTCAGTTCAAATGCAGTAGGGCTTGAAGTTTTGAATTATACAGCTGATGAGGGCTCTTCTGCATCATACCACAAGTGCCAGCATGAAAGAAAAATATAATGGGTTTGTAGAGACGCTGTTCACTTGATTGAAAAACCTGCCCCGGGGCATAGCGTGATTATAACACCTAGACCATTTGCGACTTGTACCAAAACAGCTCTTTGTCAAGTGTGCCCCACATGTTTACAGTAACAAAACAGTTTTGAATTTTTTCCCCTTTTACCGTAACTTTTTTCATTTTGTTTGATGTGCTGATCAGAGACAAATTTCGCTTCAAGGTCGTGCAGCAGCTCAACAGCAGCAACAACAGCAGCAACAACCGTACCCTATGGAGTCGACCCCTAGGGACAGCTCTCAGCCGTCCTCGCGCGGCAACACGGGCGGCCGCAGCCGCAGCAAGCACACGTCGCCGGACCTGCAGCAGCGCCGCAACTCCCTGCAGCCCAGCGTGAACGTGATGAGCTCCTGGGAGACGCTGGTGCTCTTCGCCATCAACCTGTCGCGGCTGGACGTGGAGGTCAACATGAGCAACGTCATGGGGCACACCATGTGAGTTGGCTGGTCCTTGTTATATGTGACGCTGTTCTCTGCCCTCCAGAAGACTGCCTACCTGCGTTGCCACATTAGAAGACTATCTGAGCCACAAGAAGACTGACTGCGTTCTCGTCGCGTGCGACTCGGAATGAAGCACAGTTCTCTGCTCTTGAGTAGACCGACTGCGTGAAAACAGACCGTGTCGCATGCGGCCCTGAGTAAGCCTCTGAATCGTCTCTGCTGTCAGGAAGATGGACTGTGCTGTAGTTGCATGTGACTGAATGAGGCACTGTTCTCTGCCCTCGGGAACACTGACGGCATTCTAGTCTCATGTGACTCTGACCGAGTTGCTGCTCTGCTCTTGAGAAGGCGGACTGCGCTTGCGTCTCAGGTGACTCTCAGTGAGGTGCTGTTCTCTGCCCTCGACAAGACTGACTGCGCTCTAGTCTCATGTCACTGAATCAGCTGCTGTTCTCTGTTCTTGAGAAGGTGGACTGTGCTCTAGTCGCATGTGACGATGATTGAGGCACTGTTCTCTGCTCTTAAGAGGGACTGCACTCTAGTTGTGTGTGGCTCTAAATGAGGTGCTGTTCGCTGCTGTTAAGCCAGACTGCGCTCTAGTTGTGTGCATCTCTGAATGAGGTGCTGTTCTCTGCTCTGGAGAAGACGGACTTCTTAAAGACTGACTGCACTCTAGTAGCATGTGACTGAATGAGGTGCTGTTCTCTGCCTTTGAGAAGATGGACTGCACTCTGGTTGTGTGTGACTGAATGAGGCGCTGTTCTCTGCTCTTGAGAAGGCAGACTGTGCTCTGTCATGTGTGACTGAATGAGGTGACGTTCTCTGCTCTCATGAAGACTGACTTCACTCTAGTCGCATGTGACTCTGAATGAGGCGCTGTGCTCTGCTCACAAGAAGACTGACTGCGTGAGGACTGACTGCACTCTAGTCACATGTGACTCTAAATGAGGCATTGTTCTCTGTTCATGAGAAGGTGGACTGTGCTCTAGTCACGCATGGGTCTGAATGAGGCGCTGTTCTCTGCTCTCAGAAAGACTGTGTTCTAGTCTCATGTGATTCTGAGTGAGGTTCTCTGTTCGTGAGAAGACTGACTGCGCTCTCGTCGCACGTGACTGGATGAGGCGCCGTCTTCTGCTCTCAAGAAGGGGGACTGCATTCTAGTCGCATGTGGCTCTGAATGAGGCGATGTTCTCTGCTCTTGAGAAGACTGACAGCGCTCTAGCTGCATGTGGCTCAAGCACATCTTAATTGAACCACAAGACCAAACTCTTTACTGGATGCTGTGTGTGGTTTTTCAGCTGGAAGACGCGGGAGGTGAAGAGCACGGGACGGCTGTCCATCGACAGCAACGGCCACAAAAACCTGAAGATCAGCGCCGGACTGGGTGGTTCCTCCTTTGACTCGCGGGGCGGCGTGGTGGGCGGTGCCATCGACCTGCAGGACCTCAGCACCTTCTGTGAGTCAGTTATAGATATACACCAGTCCTGTTGTCACTGTTGACCTCAGCACCTTCTGTGAGTCAGTTATAGATATATACAGCAGTCCTGTTGTCAGTGATGATGATGTGCAGACTGTATCTCTTTATCTGTATTTCATTTGTGTTTGTGTTTTCTTCCTCGTTTATTGGAAGCTACTCTGTTTTGTGACAGTATGTGTATGTTTTGTCTCTGTAATATTTATAGAGGAAGATGTTTTGGTGTTTTCGATCTTGAAAATGTGTGCCGGTGTCTTGTGATTCAGCTGTGAAAGTACTTAAGTTACACTTTTCATTTGGTAGACTGCACGGTTTGCAGTAAGGAACAACTCATAGTTCCAGGACAGTTCTCTCTCTCTCTCCCCCCCCCCCCCCCCAAGTGCTGCATGGTACTGCAGTAAGGATCTCCTGGTTCTAGTATTGCCTCTGGCAACGAAAGGCTACTGAAGGCTGCTTGGACTTAATACCCCCAAGTGTGTAACTTTGCATCTCAACACAGCGTAAACCACTTGGTATAAAACTACCCACAGAATGAACCTGTGTGTCCCTTTCTCTCTCCTCCCAGTCCAAGTGAGCGAGGACCCGGACCTGGGCAAAGACCCGGACCACCGCGCGGGTCTGACGCTGTACGCCATCGAGGGTCGCGTGGACTACATGGGGTCCAGCGTGCTGATGACGCGACTCAGCAACCTGGACGTCTCGCTGCATGATGAGTGGCACGTGGAGAAGAACCAGGGCGAGGACGTGCCTGTGGCCACCACGAGGTAAAGCTGGGGTTGTTGGATGCTGGGTTAGCTGGCTGTCTGGTTGGTTGGGTAAGCGATTGGCTAAGTGGCTGGATGCTGGGTTAGCTGGCTGTCTGGTTGGTTGGGTAAGCGATTGGCTAAGTGGCTGGATGCTGGGTTAGCTGGCTGTCTGGTTGGTTGGGTAAGCGATTGGCTAAGTGGCTGGATGCTGGGTTAGCTGGCTGTCTGGTTGGTTGGGTAAGCGATTGGCTAAGGTGGCTGGATGCTGGGTTAGCTGGCTGTCTGGCTAGCTGGTTGGGTAAGCGATTGGCTAGGTGGCTGGATGCTGGGTTAGCTGGCTGTCTGGCTAGCTGTTGGGTAAGCGATTGGCTAGGTGGCTGGATGCTGGGTTAGCTGGCTGTCTGGCTAGCTGGTTGGGTAAGCGATTGGCTAGGTGGCTGGATGCTGGGTTAGCTGGCTGTCTGGCTAGCTGGTTGGGTAAGCGATTGGCTAGGTGGTTGGCTTGCTGGCTTGCTTGCTAACTGTTAGAAGTGGAAGTGAAAACAGTTATAAGACACTGAGAAAGAAGAAGTGGAAACACACTGGGTTTGAAAGAAGAAGTGAAAAATCTTTGGATACAAGTTTGTCAAAGAATAAGGTAGTGTTCAAAACGGGGATAGCGTTAGGAAGAAGACAGTGGTAGAAAGAGAAAGTGGAACAAGAAGAAGAGCGTGGTGAAACAAGCTGGTGCAGTAACACCAGCAAATAAAGAACAGATTTTGCAAAAGGTATATACAATAACATATATAAAACAAAAGAAAAAAGCTTCACAATCACTGCTTATCTCTGCAAGGTTCCTCTCGACCGTCTCACACTCCACGTCTACAAACTAATCAAACAAAAATTGTCTACCTTGCAGAGCAGCCGACCTGTTAGCGAGGACCAGTTCCGCCTGATGATCTCGCACTCCGCCTTCTTATCTCTTCAAGGTTCTTAATTCTCACTCTCCTCACACAGTACTCCACACCAACTAACTAATATAAAGCAAATGTTCATCTGCCTTGCTTGCAGAGCGGCCAACCTGTTTGTGAACGGGTCCCTGGGCTGGGACCAGTTCCACCTGATGATCTCGCGCTCCACCACGCCGGACCTCATCAAGCTGGCCGGCAAGCTGGAGGAGTTCTTCAGCCAGCAGCTCACCAGCAGTCGCCGGGCCTTCTCCGCCTTCGGGCCCATCTCCTCGGGCCGGCGGGCCGAGAGGCGGCCATCGCAGGACTGTGAGTCCCCCTCCCCCGTCTTTTGATTTGAAGCTTTGGGACTAAGGTGGTTGCATATACCTTTCGGTCAGCGGATACAAGAGGTTTCTCCTTGTCATCCGGCCCATCCCTTCTGACTGAGAGGCAGCCATTGTGGGACTGTGAGGTTGCCTTTTTCTCATTTGAAACTTGGGGCTGAGGTGGTTTTTGCCCCGCCTTTCAGTCAGATAATGTCATAGGTTTCTGTGACTGAATATTTCAGTTAGGTAGCCCTGTCCTTCACCTCTGTCAGTCTGTACAGTGTGTGTTTGTCTGTGAGAGAGAGAGAGTGTGTGTGTGTATATGTGTGTGTCTGTGAGAGAGAGAGAGAGTGTGTGTGTGTCTGTGAGAGAGAGAGAGAGTGTGTGTATGTGTGCCTGTCTGTGACAGTGTGTATGTATGTGTGTGTGCATGCGTGCGTGCGTGTGTGCATGAGAGTGTGTGTGTGTCCATGTCTGCATCTTGCACATAGTTCTGCTTGAACCCTCGTTGATGTGTACATTATGTGTTGGCTTTTATTAAACTGCAGATAACAAAGCGTTGAGTGCTTTGAGCCATGGGGTCGGTGCTTTGCAAATATCCATGATTATTGAGGGCATTCTTGTCTGGCGTGTGTCTGTGAGAGTGTCCATGTCTGCATTTTGCACATAGTTCTGCTTGAACCCTCATTGATGTGTACATTATGTGTTGGCTTTTATTAAACTGCAGATAACAAAGCGTTGAGTGCTTTGAGCCATGGGGTCGGTGCTTTGCAAATATCGATTATTATTAAGGGCATTCTTGTCTGGCCTCAGTCCTTCCAGGAACAGCATGCTGGCGTTTCTACATGGCATCCAAACTGTGAAAATCAGTAATAATATATATGTAAATAAAACTGATGTCCAACAAACAGTGTTAATATTGTTTGACTAATTGGATCCATTTAACAAGGGGCAGAAAAGAATCCTAAATTGCCAACAGAAAGTGTCACCTAGCTGGCTGTATTGTAAGTCAAATAATACAGACTGATCATTTGGAGCCAAACAAAAAATGGGGTTTTCACACCAACCATGCCTTGGACTTGTATGAAAACATAAGAGATGTCAAACTTTTGTCCTGGGACGTGGGTTTCTGGAAGACCTGAGGAAGAATTCAGACCTGTTTACTTGTACGGTTTGGGCATATTTTATACGCCTAAATTTACAGCATAGGAAAAGAAAAGAAAACGAACAAAAAGAACCAACAAAAAATAATCAGTAATTTTCTGGACACGTTTTGCTGTTTGTTTGTTTTCCAGAGTATGACCAGTTTTGGGTTTTAAAGTGTACTCTTATCTGTATTTAAGTGTATGTAAACGGGTCTGAGAGTTTCATGCTTTTGCACGGGGGCTTACTGCCACGGTCTCCGTTGGAGTTGCAAGTGGCAGTGAAGATGCCGTGTTCTGTATCTGTACTGCCGAAAGTGGAAATAGAAACGCGTTTTGTGTCCGCACAGCTGTGCTGGCAGAGCTTCGACACCACCGCCACTGGCAGAGCGCCCTGGAGCACCTCAGCGGCTGCCAGTTTTCCATGCTGCCCCACATGATGCCGTCGCAGGGCATGATTCTGGGCGGCACCATCTCGCTCAAGGGCCGCAACCTGACGCTGGCCTCCTTCCACGGCATCAACTTTCGCTCGCGCTACTGGGCGCTGTTCAACATCCAGCACCCGTACATCCTCTTCTCCACGGAGGCCCAGAAGATGGAGGATGAAGGTAAGACACAGTCTCGTTTGGGAAGGGATGGTGCTTACACCTTCCGTGAGGTTTACCCACTTGTGACGGGGCCTGGAAAACCGGAGACAAAATGTCGGTTTAAACGTATGGCATTGTTGATTCCAGCAGGATGTTGATTCCAGCGTTAAGTGAAATGGATACTGGTCTCAAGACAGGTAAGAACAGTGGCGGTGGGATGCAGGTAAGAGGCAGTCTCATTCAAGGGACTGATGGTGCGTATGCCTTCAGCGAGGCATTCTCACTGATCTGTGACAGGCCCTAGGAAGCCTGAGACAAAGTGTCGGTTTAATCATATAGAGCTGTTGATTCCAGTAGGTAATGCAAGCAGTAAGTGAAATGGATAATGGTCTCAAGGCGGAAAAGAACAGCGGTGATGAGATGATGGTAGTCTCATTCAGGAACTGACGGTGCATACGCCTTCAGTGAGGTGTTGCCACTTGTGACCCTTGCCTTTGGGAAACCTGAGACAAAGTGTCAGTTTGAACATTCGGAGTTGTTGATTCCAGCGGGGCGTGCAGGCGGTAAGCTTTAAATTTGAAACTGGTCTCAAGATAGAAAGGAACAGTGGTGGTGGGATAAAGGTAAGATGCAGTCTTACATGGGAACGAGAAAGGAACAGTGGTGGTGGGATAAAGGTAAGATGCAGTCTTATAATGGGAACGGCCTTCAGTGAGGTTTCCCACTTGTGATGGGGCCTTGGGAAACCCTGAGACAAACTGTCAGTTTCAACATGTGGAGTTGTTGATTCCAGCAGGGCATGCTGGTGGTAAGCTCTGAATTTGAAACTGGTTTCAAGATAGAAAAGAGCAGTGGTGGTGGCGTTAACCCCAAACGGATAATGCTGCGACTATGTATGCCTGCATTTGCAGGGGTACAGGTCCTTCAGCACCCACAGTTCATGGTGGGTGCACTGCAGGACCTGCAGTTTATGACGAGGAAGGATGAAACGGGGACAATACCTGACAGATAACACTGTTGTTTGTTTTCCTGTATCTACATTTATCTACATCATTTAGGACATGCAGTTTATGATGAGGCAGGATGAAACGGGGACAATACCTGACAGATAACACTGTTGTTTGTTTTCCTGTATCTACATTTATCTACATCATTTAGGACCTGCAGTTTATGATGAGGTCGGATGAAACGGGGACAATACCTGACAAATAACACTGTTGTTTGTTTTCCTGTATCTACATTTATCTACATCATTTAGGACCTGCGGTTTATGATGAGGCAGGATGAAACGGGGACAATACCTGACAAATGACACTGTTGAATGTTTTCCTGTATCTACATTTATCTACATCATTTAGGACATGCAGTTTATGATGAGGCCGGATGAAACGGGGACAAAACCTGACAGATAACACTGTTGTTTGTTTTCCTGTATCTACATTTAGGACCTGCAGTTTATGACGAGGCAGGATGAAATGGGGACAATACCCGACAAATAACACTGTTGTTTGTTTTCCTGTATCTACATTTATTTACATCATTTCGGACCTGTGGTTTATTGTTGGACAGGATAAAACAGTGACAGCACCTGACAGATGATGTTGTTGTTTGTACTTCTGTGTCTACAGGGGTGCACATCGGCAGGACCTTCAGTTTATGATGGGACAGAATAAAATGGGGAAAACACCTGACGAATAACATTGTTCGTATTTCTGTGTCTACAGGGGTACACTTCGGCAGGACCTTCAGTTTATGATGGGACAGAATAAAATGGGGACAACACCTGACAAATAACATTGTTTGTATTTCTGCATCTACAGGGGTGCACATCGTGCAGGACCTGCAGTTCATGGTGGGGCAGGACAAGTCGGCAGCAGTGGCGGCAGTGCCTGACGGACTGCCCGTGGCCACCATCAGCAAAGTGTCGCGCGGTCACATCGCCCCACAGCAGTTCACCAGCGTGCGAGAGTGGTTCAGCTACGCCTTCTCCTCCACTGAAAAGGGTGAGAGACTTGGTTAGACCACTTCACTGGGGAATAGCGTTATATTCAGTGGGCATTGACATGATCCTGCACTTCTCATATATAAGAATAATAATGTTATTAATAGACTCTTTTATGTGCTATCTCTCCAAACTGGAGCATGCAGCCGCTTGCAAAACTAAGAACCAAAACACATTCAGAAAACAAAATGAGCACATAGCCCATTACAAAGCAAAGAAGCAAAACACATTCAGAAAACAAAATGAGCACACAGCCCATTACAAAGCAAAGAAGCAAAACACATTCAGAAAACAAAATGAGCACACAGCCCATTACAAAGCAAAGAAGCAAAACACATTCAGAAAACAAAATGAGCATATAGCCCATTACAAAGCAAAGAACCAAAACACATTCAGAAAAGAAGCACATGCATGCATGCACATACGCACACACACGCTTGCGTGCATGCACACATGCATGCACACAGACGCCCATACATGCACACACACACACCCAACACAACACATCACAACACATCACAACACACAACACAACACAGCACGCACACACACACAACACAACATGCACACACACAACACGCACAGTAGGACAGCTTGAAGAGGTGAGATGCAGGAGGATCTGCCGCTGATGAGGAATCGCGGAAACCAATCCTGCCATCAACAAGACCGATTCACTTTTCTTCCTTCTCTCGCTGACAGACGCTGAGGCGTTCCCTGAAATCAAGCGCGAGACCGCAGAGAGTCCAGCGGAGACCCGGAAGAGCCGCAAGTCGCAGATGTACAGCCACGAGACAGAGATCATCTTTGCCCTCCCCGCCCTCTACATGAACCTGAAGTCCACTCACTGCCAGGGCAAGCACGAGCCAGAGCAAGACGGTGAGTTTAATTGTGCATGCTTTTTCTTCTTCTTTTACGCTGCTTTACGTCCACAGAAACTGTAAGGGTTATTAGGGACAGGGGGAAATGGGGAGAGGGTCGGGCACCTTTGCGTAGCTCGTCCCAGCGCTCCAACCTGTGAAGAAAAATCTGAAGCAGAGTGACTGCTAGCGTTCTAAAACAAGATCCAAACACAAAAAGGGTCAAGCGAACGCTTATTTATTTTAACACAGACACGCAGTATGCAAATTTTCGGGGGGGAGTCTGTGTTAAAATAAGCTTTCGTTTGAACCTTTCTGTGTTTGGATCCAACCTGTGAAGACCAAACAGATTGTCGGCCACCGCTGGAACAGCAATGTGAAGGAGATAAAGTGAAAACAGAAGCATGAGCCAGTTTGGCCTAGCGGTAAGGTGTTAGGCTGGTAAGCAGAGGGACCTTGGTTCGATTCTGCTTCAAGGCTGGTAAGCGGAGAGACCTCAGTTCAATTCTGCTTCAGCTGTCCTCTCTCTTTGAAAGTTGTGGCCTGTGGACGCTGTCTTGTGACCTTGCCCCATACAGTTAATGAAAAACTAACCTGGCTGTGGACATTGTCTTGTGACTTTGCCCCTCACAGTTAATGAAACATTGACGTGGCTCTCCGTCTTAATGGAAGAGTCATTCTGGTGGTGTGGTGTTAGGTATATAGTCTCCCTCTTCCCCAACCGTTTAGGATCTCTGTCCTTGCCAGTATGTACCTCTTTGGAGACAAATGGGCATTAAACCAGTTTAACCAACCAACCAACCAAGACAGAAGCTGGCCTGAAAATTTTAAAAATGTGCAAATGCCCAAAATATCAACAACAGTGATCACCAGTGATTTGACAAATCATTATCAACTTTCTGAAATCCTCCGACTTGATTTGATGAGAATATGAAACACACAAGACTTCTTGCTTCATAAAGCTGCTCAACCTTTTTGTATTTAAGAGACATGTGTATTTTTGTCTGGAAGCAGAGGTATTTTGTTGCTCAAGTATGTCATTCCCACATAACAAACAACAACAGCTTTCAAACAAACAGATCTTTGACATTCGACAAGTGATTTCAAATTCAGTCTTCTGACTTGCCTCCCTCCCTCAACCCTTGCTACATTCCTTCTGTGCACCTGTGTGTGTGTGGTGCGTGAGGAATACAATATTATGACTATATATTTATTTTTTGAGGTTTTAACCCCTTCACTGCCATGATGTCACTTGAAAACAACCAATAAAAGTGTCAAATTTGAAACCCTTAATTGCTTCTGTCTTCTTTTTTGCACTCGAAAGGATTTTCATCGAAACACATTTTACTGAAAGTAGATGTTATAGGAACGGAAAATATACTGTAGGCAGGTGTGTCCGTGCATCTTTCAGCCTGGAAATTTTGCAGGCTGGGGCAATGAAGGGGTTAATGTATAGGTTATTGTTGATTTTGTAAAGCGCAGTGTGCTCAGCCATGTCGGTGATATATGGTGCTACAGAAATGGAGGCTGTTACCATTATCCGACAGTGAATGTGCCGTTTCATCGACTGTCCACAGACCCCAAGCCGGTGGTGGAGTCCAGCTTCATGACGGAGTTTTACGACCACATCAAGGTTGCCATGGACGCAGAGGTCATCCTGTTTCTCCATGACCTTGTCTCGTCTTACATCAAGGAAAAGGACAAAGGTGGGCGACCCAAATGTCAGTTCTGGCACCTCTGCACTCTGTTGTTGGATAACGAGTACACGGTTGTACCTTTCCTTTAAAATCAGTTCATGTCACGACAGGGCTGAAGATCTAGAAGCCTTAGACCAATGGGTGTATGCATGGCTATAGTACTTGGTTAACCACAGTCGCTTGTGGTGGCCAAGGCATTATGAGTCTGGACTCCGGTTCGAGAGGGCGTGGGTTTGAATCTGTGTGGTCCAGTGACTCCCTGCTGCCCCAGTTAAAGCAGCAGCTCATGGTTCTAGAAAAAGAAGAGAAAAAGAAGAAGAAGGATGGAATAGGGAATTACGCAACGGTTGATACATATTCCAGACCGACAACAACAACAAAATTAATTCTCTGACTGACTTGTGCCACAGCTGGGTCTCGGACGTCCAGTTTCAGGGCGGGGCAGGATGGAATAGGGGATTAAGCAGCAGTTTTGTACATATTCCAGACCAACAACAACAAACATTAAATTCTCTGACTTGTCCCACAGCTGGGTCTCAGACGTCCAGTTTCAGGGCGGGGCAGGACGGAATAGGGGAGTAAGCAACAGTTGATACATATTCCAGACCAACAACAACAACAACAAAATAACACTGTCTGACTGACTTGTCCCACAGCCGGGTCTCGGACGTCCAGTCGCAGCGGGGGAGGAGGAGAAAAGTCTCCAGAGACGGAGCGGCGCCGGCTGACGGACCCGACCACGGCGCTCAAGCAGGACTGGCGTGAGTTCCACTGCAAGACCTGGCAGATGGAGCCGACAGTTCGGTGGGTGATGGTGTATACTATGGTGGCTCTTGCCCTAAGTTCTGATTTTGATTTCTCTGTTTAGCTGTCGGTCCCTTTCCCTTAGGTTGTTTTGTCACTGACAGCAGTCAAACACAACAGCGTGTGTGTGTGTGTGTGTGTGTGTGTGTGTGTGTGCGTGTGCGAGAGAGAGAGAGGAGAGAGGTGGGGGTTGGGGGGGGGGGGGAGTCTTGTGATTTGAGATTTGTTTGGATTTGATGTTTCTGTTAAAATTATAAGGTTGTTGCCTTATCAGGTGTGTGTGTTTCTGTGAGGATCATATATTTTACGAGGTGTGTGTGTGTGTGTGTGTGTGTGCGTGTGTGTGTGTGTGTGAGAAAGAGAGACAGGAGAGAGATGGTGGGGGGAGTTGTGATTTTGAGATTTGTTTGGATTTGGTGTTTCTGTGAAAATTATAAGGTTGTTGCCTTATCAGTTGTGTGTGTGTTTCTGTGAGGATCATATCCTTTATGAGGGTGTGTGTGTGTGTGTATGGTTGCCTGTATGCATGCATTTGAGTGTGTGTATGTGTGCCTGCATGCATGCATTAATGAACCTATTGCTGATTGAACTATGCGTTGTTGATGACCTGTTTGCTTCCCGTTTTATATTGTGTAAATTAAGCTTTGTATAATCAGTATGCTCATATGTGTGGGTCCCTATGTGTGAATGTGTGTGTGCATGCTTGGAATAATTTGTACAAATAAGCTTTCGCGCTTTATAAATACTTCTGTTATTAATATCAACCACAAAGGGAGTTAACAACCCACAAAGGGAGTTAATTAGCGTTCAGAAGACCACACGAGCGCAACAACAAAGACCCGAGTCACCCACAGTAACTCTCACCATCCATGCATGTATATACAAGGCACATGAACCCCACCAGAGGTACATCTTCACTGATTATCATGTGATTGTTATGGCCTGCTTGCAGACTCCTCCACTGGGCCAGCACGCAGATCGACCCTGTAGGGGCCGACTACGTCCTGCAGAAGCTGGGCTTCTCCCACGCGCGAGTCACCATCCCCAAGTGGATGCAGCGCGGCTTCATGGACCCGCTCGACAAAGTCCTGTCTCTGCTCGTCGATCGGCTGATTGTCACGCTCAGCGACCTGCAGCAGAAAGACGAGGAGACGGGAGATAACCCCGGGTGACTTGAGTCATGCTAATGTTGAAGACACTTTCCTTTTTGAACTTGCACGACAGACCAGACCAGTTCATCTCAATCGTTGCATCTTTGGGTAAAGGAGAAGAGGGACCCATTGCAGTGCTTTAGAATTGGAGAAAGACTTTGGAAGTGGTAGGGTAGCATGGGAGAAAGTCTGGTGTCTCTTTGGGTTTGTGGCCAACATGAACATACCAAGGAGAGCATGAACGGACCAGGGAGAACATGAATGTACCAGATGAACATCCTAAGGACAACATGAATGTACCAGGGAGAACATGAACACACCAGGGAGAACATGCACACACCAGGGAGAACATGAATGTGTACCTTGGAGAGAAATAATGCATTTTTGTCTGTCTCAACACACACCTTCATGACATTCTGCGCGCAGTGGTGCGAGGTGTTTTTATGCATGGGTTGTTATGGGTCCAGGCACCGGTGACAACAGAAAGGATAACATTGGCTTAACTGCCAAGACTATCGGATTGCAGCGAGTCATGACCGTTGGGTTGTAAGCATGTGCGGCCAGGTGCTGATGACGATCGAAAGAACACTGGCTTCCCAAGACTGTTGGATTGCAGCGAGTTGTGATAGGGATTGTGGAGAGTTGCGACTGATTGTAAGCAGTTGTGAGTGTTGGATTGTAAGCAGTTTTGACTGTTGCATTGCAACAACTTGTGACCGCTCGATTCTAAGCAGTTGAGACTGTTGGATTGCAGCGAGTTGTGATAGGGATTGCGGAGAGTTGCAACCGATTGTAAGCTGTTGTAACTGTTGGATTGTAAGCAGTTGTGAGCTGTTGTAACTGCTGGATTGTAAGCAGTTGTGACTGTTGGATTGCAAACAGTTGTGACTTTTGGATTGTGAGGACATGTATTCAAGCCAGAAGGATAAGAACATGGACATGTATTCAGGCCAGAAGGATAAGAACATGGACATGTATTCAGGCCAGAAGGATAAGAACATGGACATGTATTCAGGCCAGAAGGATAAGAACATGGACATGTATTCAGGCCAGAAGGATAAGAACATGGACATGTATTCAAGCCAGAAGGATAAGAACATGGACATATATTCAGGCCAAAAGGATAAGAACATGGACATGTATTCAGGCCAGACGGATAGGAACATGGACACATGTTCAGGACAGAAGGATAAGAACATGGGCAACAGTGTCAGTGACAGTCTGATGACCCTTCTTTGTGATTTTGTTGTTGTTGTTTGTTTTACTGATAGATGATCTCATTAGTCATCAGTAAAAAGGATGGAGAAAAGAAGAAGAAAAAAAGTTGAATAAGTTCGTTAGAATGTTATTTTAATTATTTTAACTGTTCAGTGACAACCAAGCATGGAAATGAAGGGGTCAGTTTCACCCAGTGTCTGCACAAAGTTCATGTTTGGCTTGCTGATATTTTTCTTGCTATTTGTGATAATGATAATATTTAATTTCTAGCACTCTTTCCAGTGAAAAGGTGTTTTAGCACTTTGAAAAAAACAAGACGTAAACACGTAAGTCTACAGTGATCATTGTATATATATTGTGTGTGTGTAATGTAGGCTTTGCCTGTTTATAGCTTTGTGATTTAAATGGCTTGTATAGTCGCCGTTATTGTCATTTTTCACTCCAGGAGTCTGAACTGGATGTAGGTTATATTTCAGTTTTGTCCAGTGTGCTGAGCTCAGTTTTTTGGTTCAAGGTTCAAGCTTTATAAATATCATTATTATTACATAGGAACAGCTTACATACAAGCTCATTATCAATGCATTCTTTTCATGAAATTGGCCGAGAACAAAATGAATAACAACTGCATGAGATAATTTATCGCGTGATCAGCATCCTCCAGATGTTTCTGGTTATCCTTTCATGCAGTTGTTTCTATTGCTGTTCATATGTACACCACCACAGGTTTAACGTGTGTGTCTGTTGCCGTTTATGTGTACAAAACCACATTTTTAACATATTTCAAGAAATGATTGACGTGTTATGGTGCAGGGAGGTATGGTGTATGCAGAACGCGCCAAAATGGCAGCAGTTTTGATTGGTGTCTGCCATGTAAGAACCAAACAGCGCTGCAGCTACACCACTTGGTTGGCTGTTCACAGTGCTGTAAAAAGCTACAGTCACTTGTTTTAGTCACATGTGAGTGGAGAATAGCGCTATATAAAAGCGATCATCATCAAGAGCGCTTTATGAGAATTACTGATAATCATTACAGTGGAATGCCTGAAGCAAGACCACCCCTTTTTAAAGCCACATTTTCTGACCCCCCCCCCCCCCCCCCGTTTATAAGTATTGTTGTGTAAATGGACCCCCAGTGAAAGGACCAACTCTTTGAATATTTGTGCTTGATATTTGTGCATGAGTGCTTTGTTTTGCATGTACGTGTGGACTGATTTTGTAAATTTGACTTGAGAAAGGTATGCATAAATATAACCCAGTGTGGTTGACTGGGCTTAAAGCACCAACTAACTAACTAATACCCCACCCATTACATGTCCTTAGACTCTGCCTATCCAACCCACATATGTATACATGTGGCCCCTTTTTCAAGTCAAATCTAGAGAATATATATATACATATGTATGTATATCCTTTTTCAAGTCAAATCTACAAAATGAATATATATAATGTAGACCATTTCTCAAGACAAATCTACAAAATGAACATTATATGTATGTATTCCATTTCTCAAGTCAAATCTACAAAATCAGTCCATACAAAACACAGAGAGAGAGAGATGAGAAGAGTTTTGACATGTGCATTTGCTGATGACAAAGTTGGATCATCACTGACCCTGTGCGGTGGACAGGATGTTAAAATCCAGGGTCGGATTCTATTCAGAGGTCTGTTCAGAGGCTACTCTGATGTAAAAAAAAGAAAAAGAAAAAAAAGATGGGGGGCTCAGGGCTGTAAAATATAATTTTTTTAAATAGAAAGGCGGGAGTGGTGGGCATGTAGCTTGGTGGTCCATGGTGGCTAAAAGGTTCAACTTTGTAGTTATGGTCTTGAAAGGGTTCCACTGTAATTTGAATGCAAATGCTTATTTGTTTCACATGTATGGTTGCCTGTATATTATCAATTCATATAAAATCTCACAGACTGTGATGGACGGTTGAGTGGAGAGGAAATTGCACAAAGAGTTAGAGGACTGAGGTGTACATTAACCATAACCCCCAACGGTTACCTGTGATACTGACATTTTATACAGTAGCTCCTCTGATGAAATGCCCCACCTCCTAAGAAAACCTTGAAGACGGGGCCAGAATGAGGGGCAGTCTTCTCCTTTCCATGTATATAACCCCCACCCCACCCCACTCCCCTTAAGATCCCATCTCAGATATTTGGACACAGTTTTCCTGTAAATATAAGCCCTTGTATGAAATGAAGATTGACCTCGTCTAATTTTCTTGTAAATACCAGACCTCCTTTTAAGAAAACACATCTGAAAAGACTGTGGTCTTTAACCCCCTCTGCGGAGCGCTTTTTTAAGACCGTGTTTTGTTGATTTGTTTTAGGGAGGTCTTTTTTCATGTGTGCGTGTGTGTGTGTGCATGTTGGGTGGGGGGTGGGGGTCACTGCACATGTAGATATTATCCCCCCTCTTCCCCCCCCCCCCCAACCGCCCCAACCCTCCCTCTGTTCTTGACCTACTCACCTACGCTTGCTGCCCGTCTTCCTGGTTCTGCCATGACCCTGACCTTTGTGCCAGACGCATCTGTTAAAAGCACTTATTAATCTAGATTCTGCTTCCCAGAATTCAGTGTGGAATTGTGATAAGGCAAGGGCCTGTCAGAATGCCCAGAGTTCTTGAGAGTGTTGAATGTTTTCGCTGGCTCTTCAGTTTTCATTTCTCTTCTCGGGATTGGGATTGGTTTTGTGCCAAGGTTTGCAGAGTTTTATGCGACAGACACTGACGATTACCGGTTTGCTTGTGCTTTGCTTGAAATCCCTTTGACTGGCGCTTTGCTGTGTATGCACAGTTATCTGCTTTGTATGTAACTTTCCATGCAGTTTTGATATGCGAGGACCGATTGTTGTCACAGTATTGTATTGTTCGACTGCACTGCTTTTGGAAACCTAGTTTATTTTTTAGATGTTTTGCATTCTAGCGTGAATGCACCAGCTGCCTTGTTCTTCTTCTTCGCCTGCTGGTCACAAGGACAGTCTGGTCTGCATGGCAAGTCAAGTCAAGCTGTCGAGTCCAGTTCCTCTTGAAGGAAGGAGGTGGGGGGGGGGGGGTGGCAAGGCGAGGAAATTGGTATTTTTAAGCCCAGTCAACCGTGACGGTTACATCAGTTTGAAACACATTTTATCGGAACACAATAATAATAATAGGGAATTTATAGAGTGCTTTCAGAGACTTGAAGCGCTTTTATGACTTCAAAGAAAAATATGCAACATGCAACAACAAATGTTAAAAAATATACAAGGGTGAGATGCTAAAAAATATATAAGGGTGAGATGCTAAAAAAATAAAAAATATACAAGGGTGAGATGCTAAAAAATATATAAGGGTGAGATGCTAAAAAAAATTTTTTTAAAGGGGGAAATACTCAAAAATATATAAGGGCGAGAGGCTAAAAAATATATACATAAGTGTGAGATACTAAAACAATATAATATTATAAGGGCGAGATGCTAAAAAATATAATATTATAAGGGTGAGATGCTAAAAATAGAAAACTATGTAAGGGTGAGATGCTAAAAACATATAAGGGTGACGAGGCTACACTGGCCAGTGATCGAGTCGTAGCTGGCGTATCTCTGCAAGATGTGCTCCGATGTGGCTGCCTTGCTCAGTGGACTGTATTCCACCAATCCAGAGCCAGGAAAGTGTTATCTGCCCCTCACTCAGTCGGCTGATGACTCCCACAGTGCTGAGACTAATGATAGCCACTGTGGTTCTTGGATTAGTAGGTGTCAGGAACTACAAGTTTTGGTTGGCTGGTGGCCAAAGTTGAATCAATTTGACATTTGAGCACCACTGGAGGAGAAGAACGAGGAAAATGTAGTTGCCAATAGAAGACGGGGTGTGGACGGTTCAAACAGCTGAAATAGCTGATACTACTAACAAAGAAGACAGCGTGACTATAAAAAAGAAAAAAAAGAAAAAAAGAAGATGAAAATAAACCAGAGGATGAAATCGAGTTAATAAAATGAAGGGGAGGTTGTCATTCAATTTTTCTTTTTCTTTTTATGTGCCACTCTTGTGATTCAGGGCTTTCAAGCACTGAACCCCCTGAAGTCCATCTATTCTCAAGCATTGAACCCCTTGAAGTCCATCTATTCTCAAGCATTGAACCCCTTGAAGTCCATCTACTTTCAAGCCAGTCAGGCTAACAATGCAGCCAGAGAACTCTGCTGGAGGTCTGTTGAATCTACCTGGTGCTCAAATTCACGGAGAAGAGATTTTTATTTTATTTTATTTTTTTATCTAACTTATGGGTGCAACTTGAACAGCATAATATTACGGCTCCTGACGATTTGTGTCATACTAGCATGCGAGTCCATGACTGCCTCTGTACATGTGTGCATGAGAGTAATACATTAGACAGGTGGTTATGTAATTATACTAACACTGTAAGTATTGTTGTTATGAATGTATATGGTATTGGCAGAATTGTGCACAGTTGTGGGTACTGATATGACCATCTATTGTAGGTATTAATACATTAGACAGGTGGTTATGTAATTATACTAACACTGTAAGTATTGTTGTTATGAATATATGTGGTATTGGCAGAATTGTGCACAGTTGTGGGTACTAATATGACGGCCTCTGTACATGTGTGCATTCAGGTAATCATATATTAGACAGGTAGATGTGTAATCATACTAAAAGTAGAAATATTGTTGTTGAATATATATATGGTATTGGCAGAATTGTGCACAGTTGTAGGTACTAATTAAATGTTGCTCAAAGTCCAAGTGCAATCTTTACCTGTTGCTTATTTATGTTGTGCATGCATATCCCTTTACACTGCGTCAACATTATTTTGTAAAGATGAGATAATGTGCTGTCGACACATGGTCTTGCATAGGGTGTGTATTCATTCTGCTGTGTGGATGGGAAGACTGAACGGTTAACACAATAACTTGCGGCCTCATACAGCTGGAGTGACTGCCGTGCCAGTTGCACGCTGTACAGATGGAGCCATCGTAGCCCCATGCTGAGAGATGGTTCTGGATATGCCTTGTTATAACAGACCTGTTTATACTCACACGATTTGGGCGTATTTTGTAACCAAAATTTTGAGCACACAAAAATATAGAGAGAAAAAGAAAGAAAAAAAGAGAAGAAAAGAAAAAGAAAAAAAGCTATCAGAAATATTTCTAGACCTGCTTTGTGGCTCATTCGTTCTCCAGTCCGGAAAAGTCCAGTATCCGTTTTGCTGGCCTGGACCCAGGTCAAGGTCATGACTGATGTCCTCTTTGTGTCTCGTTATGGTAATGATGACAGCTCATGTTATTAGTGTAATACTGTGATAGCGATGACAGCTGAGTATTCATTTCACTGTTGTGTTTGGAAACTTTATATAATTAAAACTGTAGTTTCATTGCCAGTCATGCTGAGCTATGTGTAGTTTGCCAGTCATGCTGAGCTGTGTGTAGTTTGCCAGTCATGCTGAGCAGTGTGTAGTTTGCCAGTCATGCTGAGCTAGCTGCATGTAGTTTGCCACTTATGCTAGGGAACAATTTAACTAGTAACTCTTGCATCATCTGTAAACTTGTCCCCACAGTTCTCTATAAATATTTATTACAGGAACAAGGTCAGGCACGATTGTTACTGTGTCTCATCTGCTTGTTCCATCTTGTAGTTAAAGTGCACAAAGTTATTTCTCTCTCTCTATGTATCTAAACTGTATTTTTTCATTATAAAAAGGATGACTGTATAACCAAAGGATGACTGTATGACTGTCCCTACATTGTGTTCATGTGAAGAGTAAGTGTAATGAGAAGTTTTTCTGTAACACGGCCAGTTTACTGCATACACATGCGCAATATACCTGTGCATTGTTGTTGTTATTCACTGGTACAGCTAAATGTCTGCGTGGAGAAACCAGCCTGGTGTTGAATCATGGTATCTTACGGTGGAGTACAGCTCATTATTATCCGGTGCATTGGTGCTTCAAAATCGCTTGGATGTACTGTATCACATGCGGTATTATTTAGTTTGTGTCACATCTGGTATTCCTTGTTTGCGTTTCTGACTGCCTTTAGAAGGTTTCACTGCAGTGAGAAACAATCATTTGTACATTTGTTTTAGTCTTACACAAGTTTCTGACTGCCTTTAGAAGGTTTCACTGCAGTGAGAAACAATCATTTGTACATTTGTTTTAGTCTTACACAAGTTTCAGACCGCCTTTAGAAGGTTTCACTGCAGTGAGAAACAATCATTTGTACATTTGTTTTAGTCTTACACAAGTTTGCTGTCAGAGGGTTTCACTGTCCTGTCTGTTCAGACTTGTGTAAAACAATTAAACATTTGCTCTGAACTGTCCCTACTTTACTCCATCCTTAGCTTTTTTGTTCTTTTTATTTACAGAAGCTCACCTTCTTAATACAGCTTTTGTCCAACAGGTAGCAGAGATAACAATACAATCAGACTAGCTTCTTCTTCTTTTTTAATGCTCATTGATTTTTTATTTTATTTATTTATTTAGAAACTGAGTTTTGTCAGCAATGATTAGAGGAAAAGGGTGTACAAATCACCATGAAGTGTCAGAGCTGTCCCAACAGTTGTGCGTGGCTTCTTTGATCTTGTTCAAGGCTGTTGTTGTTGGCCACAACACTTGAACCGTCACACCCATCAGTGTTTTTCCGACACCCAGTCCCACTGTAAGCATCAGTCGCAGCGCTCGGTTTAAAATACAAAATGAATGGAGCACTTTAAAGTAAAAGCCCTGATTGTAAATAATTATCTTCCACCTGTTGGACAAAGCAAGCTTTGGAAGGTTGGTTCCTTTAAGACCAATTAAATTCCTGTCATTTAGATTGTCCCAGCCACTTTTTGGTTGTTGTTTTTAAGACGGTTTTATAGCTATATCACTGTTGAAGTAATTTGCGAAATAAAATGCATGTGGAAAGTACGATGATTTGACTGGAATGCTTATTGTGATTGACATGCTTGTTTTACAGTCATTGTCGCTTTTAGTGCAGCATCTCTGTTGTTTGGGAAAGGTTGCAGCTACCCGGAAATCTTGCTTGTCCAGACTGCACACAAGCAGCAGCAACTGTGCTTATGTTTATTGTAAAAAATCAGTAAATTATAATTTACAGTGTCGTTTTCAATGAAGGTGCCTCGCCACACACCTCAGCTTTTGCTATTGCTACTGTAATTTCAGTGATTTGCAGCATGTACATTCAGCTTTTTGTGATGGTTTTGAAACTGATTTTGCAAAATGTTGAAACATATGCCCCCCCCCCCCCCCCCAAAAAAAAAAAAAAACAGAAAAAAAAAACAGCAACAAACACCAAATACAAAACCTTTTTTCCGTTTTTTTTGGTGTGTGCACTAGTGTGTGTTTGCTGTAATTGTTATTAGATGGGTTTTTATGTTGACACAGTCATGAATTGAAGGAACATATTTGGTTTTTGCATTCTTATTCGTTTGGTTTCTTTTTGTTGTTGTTGTTGTTTGTTTTTATTTGTTTTGTTTTCCAGCAGCCCTGGTGCAGGACAACAGCTGCAGAAGTTAAAGGTTCCCCCAGAGGAGTAGTTAGTTCGTTAGTCCTTGGATTTTAACGCCTGATGCACCCCCATAGGGTCACTGCAGGCAGGACCTGCATGAGGTCACCACAGGCAGGACCTGCATAGGGTCACTGCAGGCAGGACCCGCATATGGTCACATGAGGTCACAGAAGGCAGGACCCGCATAGGGTCACTGCAGGCAGGACCCGCATAGGGTCACTGCAGGCAGGACCCGCATAGGGTCACTGCAGGCAGGACCCGCATAGGGTCACCACAGGCAGGACCCGCATAGGGTCACGTCAGGTCACAGCAGGCAGGACCAACGTAAGGTCACCGCAGGCAGATCCAGCGTAGGGTCACATGAGGTCACAGCAGGCAAGACCAGCGTAGGTCACATGAGGTCACAGCAGGCAGGACCAGCGTGAGGTCACCGCAGGCAGGACCCGCGTAGGGTCACATGAGGTCACAGCAGGCAGGGCCCTCATAGGGTCACCGCAGGACTGTCTGTCGTTTTGTCACACTGCCAGAGCCACACGTCGTGAAACTGCATGGCCTTAAGTTGAGAGAGGAGGACCATTTACACTTCATTTGTCAGAGGCATTGCCCACCTCGCTTTGCCCCGCCTTCGTCAATGGCTTCATATGGATAACTGGAACCTTTTAATCGTGTTTTTTTACTCTCTTTTTTTCTTTTGTGAACGCTGGGAGTTACCTCTGTTTTTGTTTTGTTTTTGTTTTTAACTGAAATTCAGGTGGGGGCTTTTTGTAACCTTTCATAACTCCTCTGGATGATAGTAGTGTATGTAGTTTCTTACTTCTGGGCTTGTGCGGTTTTGTCGTTGCTTTTTATATTTTTATTTTCTATACATATTTATATAATTATATGTGTTTTGGGTTTTGTTGTTTTGTTTTGGCTGTTTTAGTCGATCAGAAAAAAGAATTGTGTGAAGCTGATATTACCCCCCCCACCCCTACCTTTTTGTTTTCTCCTTCTAAATTTTACTACGGCATACTTAGATGGCTTCCTTATCGAACTTCCCAGCATTTGAATCGTAGAACTTAGCTGTGGAGCTATAGATCTGCTCCACTAGTGACCTCAATTTTAGTCGGCAAAGGTTTCCAAGTGTCAGAACAGCCGCCCAGTCTAGCCCAGTTTCCGTCCCTGGACGCTGAGTTTTCACCTCTGATATTATTGTAATAATGCCTGTTTTCGTAGCTAGAAGATGGGAGTTTTCAGTGAGTTCTCTCCCCCCCCCCCTCCCCCCCCTCCCATACCCCTTGTTTCCTTTGAAAATGGTCTTCGTTGCTACAGGCCTACTCCCGAAATCTCCAGTTCCTATTTGCGTCAGTACAAAATGATAGAAAAACTTCTCTCTCTCTCTCTCTCTCTCTCTCTCTCTCTCTCTCTCTCTCTCTCTCTATATATATATATATATATATTATTATTTTTTTCTCCTTTCTTTTTCTTTTCTCATTTTTTTTCTTTTTCTTTCTTCTTTCTTTTTCTTCTTCATCTTCTTGTACTGATGATGATCCCACACCCCAAGCCTCGCTTTCCGGCACTTCATGTGAACCGAAGCTTCGCCCGGAGTCTGAGGGGGTCTGTATAATTCAGAGCTCAGGAGCTGTGTGAAAGTGGAAGCGGCAGTCCTGGGCTTCTCCTGTCCTTGATAATCCATACGGTGTCTGTATTGAATTGAATTGAGTTCAGGAGCTGTGTGAAAGTGGAAGTGACAGTCCTGTGCTTTCCCCGTCCCTGATAATCCGTACGGTCTCTGTACACGTGCAGAGACTTGTGGACGTAAAGCAACATTCATCCCCAATTTACGGACCACGCTCAATGCTGCTGTGGTTTAAAAAAAAAGAAAAAAAAAAGGTTAAAAAAAAAGCAACGTTGAACGTGGTCCGTAGGAGGGGGCGGGGGTGGAGGAAGGGGGGTGGGGGTGGAGGAAGGGGGGCGGGGTGAAAGGGGCACCGAAAACCAAGTGGCGCTGTTAAATTTAACCTGCTGACTGTCAAAACTGCCAGCCGTGCAGGCCGTGAACACACACACACACACACCCAAACAAAACAAAACAACCCCTACCCCCCAAAAACACAACAACAAAAAAAAAAAAAACACACAAAAACAAAACAAAAAACAACAACACACAAACAAACAAAAAACGAAACAAAAACGGCCGACAATGACATATGGGCAGTAGAAACGGACTGTGCATTTTTGGCCATTTGTATTTTTTAGAGTTATTGTGTGTTTTTAGTTTTTATCCCGACTGTTAGACCTGTGGCTGACTCGCCTCAAAGCATCAACTAGCTAATTAAACCTATCCCGACTGCTGTTGTATTTTAAACCTTGTTCACGTGGAGAGAGAGAAGAGAAGAGAGAGAGAGAGAGAAAAGGGATATAAGTTTGGATGAGAGAGAGAGAGAGAGAGGGGATTGAAGTGAGAGAGGAGTTGGGGGAGAAAACTCGAACTCGAAAACTTTTTTTCCAAGGATTGTAGTTTAGGTTCATTTAGACCTGTCTAACAACTGTCCTTGCTAAACTACTGAATAAGTGAAAACTGGAGAACAATTATATAAAAACAAAAAAAACAACAAAACTTTAAAACTTTAATATTTAAACTAAAATTAAAAAACAAAAAAAATAAAATATAAAACCTCATTAAAGAATAAACATACAACAGCAAAATCAGGAAAATAATTAGACGAGAAAATCGAACCTCGAAAACTTTATTTTCCAAGGGATTGGAGTAGTTCATTTAGACCTGTCTAACAACTAGTCCTTGCTAAGCTGTCGAGAGAGAGAGAGAAAACGGATTGCCTTTGATGAGAAGAGAAAAGGAGAGAGAGAAAAACCCGACTCGAAACTTTATTTTCAGTTAGTTTAGGTTCAGTCAAAAACCTGTTAACAACTAGTCCTGAGAGAGAGAAAAGGGGAAAGAGAGAGAGAGAGAGAGAGAGAGAGAGAAGAGAGAGAGAGAGACGGATTGGCCATATGGAGAGAGAAGAGAGAGAGAGAAAACGGAGGAAGAGAGGGGGGAGAGAGGGGAAGAGAGAGAGAAAACTCGAAACCCGACTCGAAAACTTATTTTACAAGGATTGTAGTTAGGTTCAATCAAAACTGTCTAACAACTAGTCAGAGATGAAGAGAGAGAGTGGCAAGGGGAGGAGAAGGGGGGGGGGAGGGGAGAGAGAGAGAGGGAGAGAGGGGAGAAACTCGAAACCGAACTCGAAAACTTTTTTAAAAGGTTGTAGTTTAGGTTCAGTAAAAAAACCTGTCTAACAACTACCCTAGAGTTGTGTTTTGTGTGTGTGGGTGGGAGGAGGGGAGAGAGAGAGAGAGAGAGAGAGGAGAACTGAAACCGAACTCGAAAACTTTATTTACAAGGATTGTGTTTAGGTTCAGCAAAAACCTGTCAAAAACAAGGGAGAGAGAGAGAGAGGAGGAGAGGGGGAGAGAGAGAGAGAGAGGGGAGAGAAAAAAATGAAACCCCGAACCGAAAACTTTATTTTAAAAGGATTGTAGTTTTAAAACCCTCCCCCAGAGTGTGTGGTTGTGTGGAGGAGAGAGAGAGGAGAGGGGAAAAAACGGTTTGGCCATGATGAGAGAGAGAGAAAGAACCAAAAAATTTTTCGAAAACTTTTTTTACAAGGATTGTAGTTTGGGTTCGTAAAAAACCTTCTAAAACTAGCCCAGGGGAGAGAGAGAGAGAGGGGAGAGAAAAAAATCATTTTGGGGTTTAAAAAAAAAATTTTTTTCCAATCCTAAATGGGGGCCCAAAAAGCTGAATTTTGCAGTGGCTGCATGAACCTTTGACTTGGAGTGCGCGGGTTTTTTGCTTCTGTGATTGACGCGAGTGATGCTTTTAGACAGCTTTTTTTTGTTTTGTCGTTCTTGGTTTTTGTTTGTTCTTTCTTCTTTTCCGTTGCACACATTCCTTGCGAGTTTGCTCTGTTGACGGTTTGATGAGGAAATAAACTAACAGCATAAAATTTTCCCTTTGTGTGTGTGTGGGGGGGGGGGCGCGGGGGGTGTGGGGTGTATGTGTGGGGGAGAGAGAAGGAAATTATTGATTGACTGAACATTATTACACAAGGATAAAGGTTTAGGCACGAATGCCTGTCTTTCAACCTGTCCTTGGAACAGTTACACTTATATATGGGTCATTCTCCTGAAAACTGGACCAAATAGGGTGCCGCTTTCCCGATGAAATAAAAATGAAACTAAAACATGAAACGTTTTAAACTACCGCTATATTTCTGATGTAATGTGTTCGGAGAAATAAGGGAAAAACCCCAATGGGGGATCATTATTTCTTGCACTGAGCTTTTTTGGTAAAAATCGCGACATTTTCATGGCAATTTGTGATAGGGTTTGGGAAGGTTAGCTATCGCAGATATTTCCTGGAATGTTCATGATTGAATAAAACAGGTTTCATGAGAAAGAAGGAGGATTCTTTCATACAAATGGTATTTATTGTGTTTGCTTGCTATTAACAGCTCCAAACAAAGGAAAGATAATCAGTGTCTCGCACGTTACCGATGGTGTCTTCTGAGGGGTATCACGATATTGTACTTTCCCAAGGAAACTAAAAAAATAATTTTTTTTCATCAGCTTAGTAGATAACCACATTTCACCTATTTTAATGCTTGGGTTGATGACAAAAAAGTAGATACAAATAAAATTTCGTCATTTCTTCAGGGGTTGACTGTTGTCTTTCAAAATTGTGTAACGTGCAAGCACACGAAATAATTATTTCTGCTTGTACCATTGACTTCGACCTACCCTAACGTCCAGTCCACATCAGGACTTGAGAGCAATGTTACCCTTTTTGCACTGTGTGGTGTATTATTGACTACAAAAAAGGAAAGCACTGTGGTGTCTTCAGGGTTGAGGGGTGTAAGCTCGTGACACATATTTTTTCCCCCTCGGCTGAGTGTTTGTTTGCAATCTTTTGTAACCAAACTTGGTATTGTGGTACACCACCAGAGCCGGAATGTCATGCGAAAAATGGGATTCTATCTTCACGGTCAAGGTCACAGTGTGGGGTTATATAATCAAAATATGACAGTTTGTACTATATCTTTTATTAGGTCTAAATCAATGAGCCTTTTGCAACCAAACTCAATTTGAGTGTAGATCATTAAGCAAAGAAGTGTCCCGTGAAAAGTTGGATTGCTGTGTCAAGGTCAATCCACAGCCAAGATTAAAATTTCAGTTAATGTTAGTTTGGGTGATATTTTTTTGCATCGTTTAACCATTTGTAACCAAACCCAGTATGGTGAGACATTATAAGCCAGAGCGTCATATCGAAAAATGGGTTTCTGTCTTCAAGGTCAGTCAAGTAACTGAATTTCAATCATAAAAATGACTATTTCTATTATATGTTCTGAACTGCTGATTCTTTTGGGCGTCAACTTAGTTTGACAGTGCATGTCCATAAGCTGGAGTGTCTTGTGAAAAGGTTGCTTGTGTAAATTTAAGTCAGGTCACAGTAAAGGTTCTGTACTTCGTGAATGTTTGCCCTGGCAAAATCTCGATCGTCAAACTTAGTATGGTGATGCATCATCATCAGCCAGATATCATCAGAAATATCATTTTGCGATGTTCAAGGTCAAAGCCACAATCGTTTCTATTAGCTCTTCAGAAATACTGAAACTTTTGAATCCCAAAAAGGTTTTATGGTACATCATCACAAGACAGGGTAAGACACCGTGAAAAGTTTTTCTTTATTTTACACAGGGCGTGAGACAGAAAATATGGCTTGGGGACTTTGGGCTGATTGCTGCCACTCTTAGCTATCCCGATATCTAAAGCAGGGGTCAATAAACCCGGGTTTCCCAAACAACAAATGTGGCAAGAACATTGCTTTTGTCATAAATATACCTTTTTTTAGTTTTTTGGTCATTGGTTCAAGTGTGTTTTTCTTATATCCTTTGTACTTGTGATGATGTCCACATAACATGTGAGACAGATTACTAATTAAGTGCGATTGGTTATTAACTTTAGAAAGCAAGAAACAAATACCCTCTGACATGTAATTTATATATAAAGGGTTCAGACCAAGTTAGTGCAATGCCCCCCCCCCCTCCTCCAAATTACTTGGGGAAAAAGAAAAAGAAATAAGGAAAAGAAATTAATCTATTTGTGCAGTCTGTACTTCGAAGAAGACATTTTTAAACCAAAATCGTTAAAGAGGCAGGACTTTTTTTTTAATGTTAGAAGTGAAGATTTTCCTTTTTAATTAGGAAATATTATAAATAAAAAGGCAAAGTCAAACTGGCCAAGGCCGACTATTCATCTTTTTGGTGTCTTCTGTAACACGCGAGAAACTGACCTATGACGTAACAAACGCCAATTAACCAATTCCTGTCCCCCTGAAATTTAGTCTATATTTAACAAAGAGATGTCAAGTTTTCTTTTTCAAAAATCTTAAAAAATTCACACTTTAAATTTTTTCCTCACAATTTTAAGGAGAATGACCCATTACGGATGTCTGGGAAAAAATTTTAACCCTTTATAAATACAAAAATAATAAATAATTCATTTTACATTAAATTAACCTTTTTCACTTTAAAAAGAAAGGTTGTTTTGTTTTTTATTTACAACAAACAACTTCTGAACTTTTTGGGGATGTTTTTTAACTGGTAAGATTTTTTATTTGGGAGACAGGGATGTAAATGGGAAATTTTTAAAAAGGGTTTTTCTAGGTTTGGGGAGATTGTGTTTAGGTTCCAAAAAACAACTAAAAGAGGGGAGAGAGAGAGAGAGAGAGAGAGAGAGAGAGAGAGAGAGAGAGAACAAAGTTCCTTCCAACTACCTGTACGTAATAAACTACCCTCAACTCTTGTTTCTTCTAAAAAAAATTCCACATCCTGATGGGGGTAAACAATCATATCCCAAAAAGCTACCCAATTTCCCAAAAAAATTCCTGCGCCAAATCAAATCCCTTGGGTTCTTACACTAAACCCTTCCCCCTAAAAGATATCCTGAGCCCAAATCAAATCCCTTGGCTCTAAAAGTTCCAATTCCTACGAAAAGGTCCCCCCCAAAATCCCTGCCTTGGCCAACAAGTTCCAAACCTCACTAGTTAAAGATAGATCCTGCAGCCAAACTCAACACTCACCTTGGTTTCTCTACACTAATGCTAGGGCCAATTCCTCACTAGTTAAAGATGGATCCCGCAGCCAAACTCAACACCTACCTTGGCTTATTGACACTAATGCTAGGGCCAGTTACTCACACGTAAAAATGGGTCCTGCAGCGAAACTCAACACCAACCTTGGCCTCTCTACACTAATGCTATGGCCGTTTCCTTAAAGGGGGTTTTTGCACCAAAACCCCCCAGCCCTTCTCTACACTAATGCTAGGACCAATTCCTCATTAGTTAAAGATGGATCCTGCAGCCAAACTCAACACCAACCTTGGCTTCTTTACATTAATGCTAGGGCCAATTCCTCACACGTTAAAGAATAGATCCTGCAGCCAAACTCAACACCAACCTCGGCTTCTTTACACTAATGCTAGGGCCAATTCCTCACACGTTAAAGATGGATCCTGCAGCCAAACTCAACACCAGCCTTGGCTTCTCTACACTAATGCTAGGACCAATTCCTCACACGTTAAAGATAGATCCTGCAGCCAAACTCAACACCGTCCCTAATAAGCCTTATGGTTTCTGTGGACGTTAAGCACCATGTTTACCAAACTCAACACCAACCTCGGCCTCTCTACGCTTGTTGATGAGGTACTATAACGTGATAGTAGTACATGTCTGTTGACGGAAGAAAATCGAACGGCGTGTGAGTGGAGTCTGTGGCACGAAAATCTAGTCTTGCCTCTCCCTCGCCAGTGACAATAGCTGAGGCTTTCTTTCATTGCCCTCCTATGCGGGTTTTTTAAAGTGATTATAAAATAAATGGAACTCGTGAACGTGTACTTTTGAATAGTGTGGCAATGCATTCAAAGGGGGCCCCGGGGGGGAGGGGGGGGGGCAGAGGGAAAAGAGGGAAAGAGAGAGTGTATACGTGGGGGGTTTGTGTCGGGGGCTTGGTGTTTTGCGGGTGGTGTTTTTGGGTTTGGTATAGGGGGGCGCGCCCCGCTTTTTTCTCCACACAATTACGTACGCACCCTCCCCCCCAACCACCCTACAATGCCTTTGTACGCGAGAAATCTATCGAACTAGATGGGGCGTGTGTTATTTTCCAAAAGGGTTTGGTCCCTTGTTGTGCGTGCGGCGTGCGTGCGCCGCTTTGCACGCCCGAGGTGGTGCGTGCGCGCCCGTGGTTTTTTTTGTGTGTGTGTGTGGTTTGTGTGGTTTTGGGTGGGCGGCTAGGGGACATGTGTGTGTGTGTGTGTGTGGGTATGTGGGGGGGCCCCGTGTGTCGCCCGTGTGGTTTTGTGTGTGGTTTTTGTGTGTGTGTGGTGTGTGTTGTGTGTGTGTGGTCTTTGGTGGGGGTAAGGGGGAGAAAAACGGTAATTTCCCGACGACAAGACAAACGGAGGCAGGAGGGGGGCGGGGACACTCGCTAGACAAGAGGACGGGCTCGGCTGACAAGCAGCCCGACCCGGGAGGAGCGCTAACCAATCAGAGGGCGACAGAGCGGAAAAACAGAGGCTGCTGGCGCCTGACATTGGTGTGATTGAACGCCACTCGGCTCTGGGCACCGGCTCGTCACACCATGGCCACGGGGAGGAGGGCGGGGTGGAGTTGTCCTTCCGCTCCGGGCCCGAGACACTGGAAAATATAGCCCCCTCCGTCTGCGTCCGTCGCCGGTCAAACACCTGGACCAGCTACAGGGTCAGCTCGATTTGTATAGTGCTCGCGTGCCACCAGGCGGGCAACGCCGAGGGACGGCTCGATTTGTAATGGCTCGCCGCCCAGCCAGACATCGGGGACAGCTCGATTTGTAATGTGCATGTGCCGAGCAACAAGGGACAGCTCGATCTGTCGTGTACACCAGCCAGAGCAACAGGGACAGCTCGTTTTGTAATGGCTCGCCGCCCAGCCAGACAACAGGGACAGCTCGATTTGTAAAGTACATGTGCCGAACAACAAAGGACAGCTCGATCTGTCGTGTACACCAGCCAGAGCAACAGGGACAGCTCGATTTGTAAACGGGGACAGCTCGATTTGTAAACGGGGACAGCTCGATTTGTAATGGACACCAGGCAGGCAATAAGGACAGCTCGATCTGTAATGTACAGCAGCCAGGCAACAGGGACAGCTCGATCTGTGTAATGCCACCGTGCCGAGCAACAAGGGACAGCTCGATTTGTAATACACAACGGCCGAGCAACAAGGGGTAGCTCGATTTGTAATGGACACCACCCAGGCAACAGGGACAACTAGATCTGTAATTACACCAGCCTGGCAACAGGGACAGCTCGATTTGTAATGGACACGAGCCAGGCAACTGAGGACAGCTCGATCTGTAAATCACACCAGCCAGGCAACAGAGAGCAGCTCAATCTGTAATGCACGCCATCCAAGGAACAGGGGACAGTTCGATTTGCAATACATACCGGCCAGGCAACAGAGACAACTCAACTGATTCGTAATACACAGCCACACAGCGATATATAAAACAGTTATATATTGCCCCTTCTCCCCGGTTTCTGTGAACGTTAAGCACGATGTTTACTTACTTACTGCTCTGTGGGTGAGGCCAGCTGCTTTTGTCAGTTCACTATACACACACACACTATACGGCACTGAGCTAACTAGACTGCGCTAGACAATTTCTTGTACCGACAATGAACAGGATTAGACAGATGAGTAATTGGTTTACAGCGCCCAGTCAACCACGGCGGTTATAACACTGAACAAGACGACTGGCTTGAACAGACAAACCAGAGATGCCCCAGCTAAAATAATCTGAGGATGACCCACTGGCCAGCGGAGATTGGAGATCGACCCCCCCCCCCCCCCCCCCCCCCCCCCCCTCCACTCCCGCTTCTGCTGACCAAGCTCTACGGCCCCTCGGCTAGAACCGGGGAGAGGACAGCTCGATTGGCCATGCGCCGGGACCGCCGGACTGTCCTTGTGGTCAGCGAATGACAAGAAGAAGAAGAAGAAGAAGACAACCAACCGCTCCGGCCAGCTGAACGGATTTAGTGGCAGGGTTTGGCCTCCCTGGGCAAAATTCTCCCCAGGTTTTTATTGAAGCCATAAAGTTCACTGTCGATGATAGCCACCGCGGAACCAGCCGCCGCAGAATAACCGCAGTTAGGTTCCAGAGGCATGTTGCCAGTTAACGTTGACCGTTATCCGCGAAGATCAATCTCCCCAAATGCTGCATATAAACGGGAAAGTGAAACGTCTGTCCACCTGGTCCATCCGATTCGATCTTTTGTCCAGTCCTGTTCATTGTCCAGAGTGGACATTGCGGCAGTCCCAACTGGTCGTTCAGTCCCAGCTCACGTGAGCGTGTGCATAAGGCAGAGAGATCAGCGCTGAAAGCAAAGTGGTACACATAACTACGGCACGGAATTTCCTTCACAGGGTATAGTAGAGGTATTTCCTTCACAGGGTATAGTAGAGGTATTTCCTTCACAGTTAGTTCAGTCTCGGCTACCAGCAAGAGGAGTCATGCAGTTAGAAAGAGAGAGAGATTTGATTCCCGCTGTACAATAAGGAAGGCACTTTCCCGGCGCTGACTTGGGGTTTAATTTCAGTCTGTACTCGACAAATGTTATTGCTGGGATACTCGATAGCAACTCTTCACGCCCCCCCCCCCCCCCCCCCCCCCCCTCCCACCACCGCCACCTACGCCGACTGCCATTGTCAAAGGTGCCGTAACGATTTTTTTCCGGAAACGGCTCACTGCCGGAGTGTTTTCGGAGCGAGTGTCGGGAAACTAGAAGAGGAGGACGAAAGAGGCCTTAACGGACGTTAAAGTCTAGCTTGGCTTACAAAAAGATAGAATAAATAAATCCTCTTTCTTGATTCTGTACGAATGCACGCGCGCACAAAATGTGTGTGTGTGTGTGTGTGTGTGTGTGTGTGTGTGTGTGTGTGTGTGTGTGTGTGTGTGAGAGAGAGAGAGAGAGAGAGAGGGAGAGTGAGTGATGAGTGAGTGAGTGAGTGTGTGAGTGTGTGTGTGTGTGTGTGTGTGTGTGTGTGTGTGTGTGTGTGTGTGTGTGTGTGTGTGTGTGTGTGTGTGTGTGTGTGTGTGTGTTTGTTTTGAGGAGAAAGGGTGGATACAGGATTTTGCTGTCAGTATGAAGAAAGTAAAAGGGATAAACGTCTACAACGATGTGCCTTTGCGGAAATAAAACCCAAGGAGTTTTAGTAAAAGGAGAAACGAGAAAGTGTCCTACTTAGAAAATATCAATGAAAGTAAACAACTGTCCAATTTTAACAATGCGGTTTTAGCGCTGACATACAGACACACGTACACACACACATGCGTGAGCACATACACAAACACTGATGCGCACGCGCACACCACACATACACGCACTGACAAACAAAGACAGGCCTACAAACTATATACAGTTATACTTTTTTTGTAAATCACTAAAGCTGACGACTGAGAAACTTGGGAAATTCAAATCTTCGCCAATTCAAACTTACACAGCCTACACCCCAAGCGAACATCCCCTGTTCCATTTCACTGCAATCCCCGGCATGAAAGAAAGAATTAGACTCAACACTGAGTGCGTCCGCATTTCTGTCGCGAAAGATACGGCCGACAATCTGCGCCCATCGGTGCTCTAACCGAGTTGTCTTCCCTAGCCCAAAGGCCTTGTTTGAGGACAGAAAGCGGCCGGAAATGACCGAAAGACGGCGATCAGCTCTCGTGGACTCACTCGATCTGCTTGCTCTTCTTCTGGGTTTCTTCGCTGCCGTTGCCCCCCCCCCCCCCCCCCTCCGCCCCCCCCCCCTCCCCCACCCACTCCCAGTTCCCCTCCACAGTCAGTGTGTGGAACAGCACCCGGCACAGCAAAACTATACTTGATGCTGCGCGTACTCATCTGTTCCGTTCCTCTGTTGCGTTTTTTTCCCTTCTCTCTCTCTCTCTTTCTTCTTCTTCCACACTTCAGTTCTTCTTTCGTTTTTTCTTTGGGTCTTCCTCTTCTTCTTCTTCTCTTCTCTTTCTCTCTCTCTCTCTCTCTCTCTCTCTCTCTCTCTCTCTCTCTCTCTCTCTCTCTCTCTCTCTCTCTCTTTCCATACAGTTTTGACGTATCTCTGAGGTTTTGTGTATCAGAGATACATGTGTACGTGTAGTATCAGGAGAATTAGTCCCTCATGGGCGAGGGCTGGATGTAAAAAGACCCTGTGTCTACTCCACTACCCTAGTAAAATAAAGTTCATTCATTCATTCTCTCTCTCAGTCTCCCCTCTTTCCCTCTCTCTCTCTCCTCTCAGTCTCTCTCCTCTCTCTCTCTCACTCTCTCTGCGTACTCATCTGTGAATGTTCTCCCTCCGTTTCTCCGTCATTTTTTTCTCTCTCTATTTTTTCCTACTTACTTCTCTCTCTCTCTCTCTCTCTCTCTCTCTCTCTCTCTCTCTCTCTCTCTCTCTCTCCGTACGCTCGTCTGTAAATTTTCTCTCTCCGTTTTTCTGTTGTTGTTTTTTCTTACTTTCTTCTTGCTTTTGTTGTTGTTGTTTTTTGTGCTTTTTTTCTTCTTTTTGTTCTCTTTCGTTCTGACATGCCGTGCTTCTTTTCGGGGGGATGGGGGGGGGGGGGGGGGGGGGGGGGGGGGGAGGTAATTTCCTTTTTCGGAATTATAGTTATTTTTTGGCTTGGCTGGTAGGCTATCTCTTTCCTTGTTTCTTTCTATCGTTTTATTTTTGTGTGGAAACTTGAGAATGATGCTATGCCATAGCAAATCTACCCCCCCCCCCCCTCACACACACACCACAAAAACGCAACAATTGACGAGCGCAATCAGAAAAAGAGAGAAAATGGTCGGAAACTGTGTCCTAGTTGAGAGAGAGAGAGAGAGAGAGAGAGAGAGAGAGAGAGAGAGAGAGAGAGAGAGAGAGAGAGAGACAGAGACAGAGACAGAGACAGAGACAGAGAGACAGACAGACAGACAGACAGACAGACAGACAGACACAGACAGAGAGAGACTCAGTGGATATGTTTGATTTTTGCTTTGTTCGATTTTTGTACATGTACATTAACCAACTCCCTCGCTCCGATAGTGATCTTTGTAAAAGCTCCGAGAGCTTTTTAAGAATTTGTGCTTTAGAAATTATTATTATCATCATCATCATCATTATTATACAAACTCATGCGCTTTACAGACTGCCTGTTCTATTATTAAGACGCTGATACACCATGCAGCCGTTTCGACCGTAGGCGATCGACGGGGACCTTTTGAACCTCGTGCAGTCGGCCCGTCTTGATCTTCTTGATCTTAATCTTGATGCGCACAGTAAGTGTGATACACCGAAGCACCCAATCTTGGGTATAGGTAGGTAGTGTTGCTTAATGTCCTCAGATGTCAGTTGACACATTAGGGACAAGCTGAGACCAATGCCGAAGCATGGTTCAATATAGCTTTACGTCCACGGAAACCAGAAATAAGGCTCGTTAGGACGGCCAGCCCAGGACGGCCACCTCGACTCTCACACAGCTCCTGAACTATGTTTGGGTATAGCGTCAGCGGACTCTTTTTAAACGTACTGGCTGCGTCACGATACTATGTGAGCCGGTTTAGCCTAGCGGTAAGGCGTTAGGCTTCTAAGCAGAAGAACCGCGGTTCGATACCGCTCCGGCTCTCCTTTCTCTTCAAAAAGGTTGTGGTTTGTGGGGCAGTGTCTTGTGACTTTGTCCATCACTTCCGACTGAAACATTAAAATGGCTCTCATCGCTGCTCATCTTAATGCAGGAATCATTCTGGTGGTGACAGTGTAGCGATAGGTGTATAGGCTCTCCTTTCTCTTCTTCAAGAAGGTTGTGGTTTGTGGACACTATCTTGTGACTTTGACCCTCGCAATTAATAAAACATTAAAATGGCTCTCATCGCTGCCCATCTTAGTGCAGGAATCATTTTGGTGGTGACAGAGTAGCGATAGGTTTATAATATAATCTCCCTCTCCCCCTCCCCCCCTTCTCCACATCCCTAATAAGCCTTGTGGATTCTGTGGACGTTAAGCACCATGTTTACTTACTTACACTGACGATACGGCGGAAACTGACGGGCTAAACGCAAGCGGGAGGTCGGCGAATGAACCCTGCTACTCGAGAGTTACCGTCCCTTAATTGTGACATCCGGCCTTTCCTTGAAAACGGCGGGCGCTCACTGGCTGGCGGATGCAGCTCATCCGTTCGGAATGTATAACGTGACGTGTTTGTTAATAAAAATAATAAAGTATTTGTAAAGCGCAAAATCTAGTCCATAGAGACTATTATAAGCGCGCGCGCACACACCACACACACACACACCACACACACACCACACATACACGCGCGCGCGCGCGCGCGCGCACACAAACACACACATACGCACGCACGCACTCACGCACGCACGCACACACACGCACGCAAACACGAGCATTCTGACTATACAAACTTCAGTTTACAAAGCTTAAAAGGGGCAGCAAACAGAGAGTGAGATGAATGAAGACAGCAGCACGGAACAAGAAAATGACGCAGATCTACAGTTTGGGGAAAAGAGATGTTTTTAGGTTGTTGTTAGAAACGGACAGGTTGAAACCGAAGCGGTTACGCTGCAACGTGATCCGTTTGAACTGAGATCAGGTTCGGACGGTCCCTCTCAACCATACGGCCGATGCGGCTCGCGTATTGTCCAAGTTCAATGTTGCTTTGCGTCCACAGAGACCGTAAGGACTACTGGGGACGGGGAGCCCCCGACTATCATTGGCGGGAGCTGCCGCAGGTATAATTTTTGTCGCGATAAAACTTTAGTCGCGACAAACACGTGTTGATCGAGACATGCTTGTCGCGACAAAACTTTTGTCGCGACAAACACGTGTTTGTCGCGACAAATATTGGTCGCAACAAAAGTCTGGTCGCGACAAAATTATTTTGTTGCAAAAGTTTTGTCGCGGCAGGCATACTTTTGTCGCGACAAAAGACATGTTCTGTCGCGACAAAAATGATACTTGTGGCAGCTTTCGCCAATGATACCAGATGGCCACAGCCTCGACTTTTACACAGCTCCTGAGCTCTGACGATTCGTGTATAGGGAGCGCCTAGAGCCATTTCAATGGACACACGATCCGTTTGAGATTAAGTTCGGAAGGTCCTCCCTCAACCATACGGCCGACACGGCTCGTGTAGGCCTATCAGCGACAGAAACGTGTACCAGCGCCCTGAGCCATTCAGTTTAACCCTATGGTTAATATGCTCACACACGATCCGTTTCGGGTCCTCTTAAACCACACGGTAGAAATGTGTATTAGAACCTTGAGCCATTTCGATCGTACGGTTAATATGCTGACACACGATCCGTTTCGGACCCCCTTAAACCATATGGCAGAAACGTGTATTACAGCCTTGAGCCATTTTAGTTGCGTGGTTAATACGCTGACACACGATCCGTTTTATTCCCCTAAAGCAAGCGGCACAAACGCGTATAAGCCCCGTGAGCAATTTCAACCGTAGGGTTAATATGCTAATACACGATCCGTTTGATCGCACTAAAGAACGCGGCAGAAACGTGTATCAGCGCCCTGAGCCATTCAGTTTAACCGTATGGTTAATATGCTCTCACACGATCCGTTTACGATCTCCTTAAACCACACGGCACAAACGTGGATCAGAGCCTTGAACCATTTCGATCGTATGGTTAATATGCTAACACACGATCCGTTTAAGATTAGGCTCGAATGTATCCCCCCCCCCCCCCCCCCCGCCCTCAACAAACACGGCCGACACGGCCGTACTGACTGACACACGATCCGTTTAATCCCCCGTGCTTTAAGCGCGCGGCCCAGAGAAACGTGTACCAGCGCCTTAACCTTTGCCGAACCGGCTAACGATTCCGCACAGCCCTTGAGGCCACGCTGACGTTTTTCCCCACTGAACACAACCTTCTCCTTGTTTGTTGGGGGGGACGCCCCCGATCAATGTGCCGACCTTCCACAGTCCCCTCCGTCCCGCTCGGCGCTGTCCGGCGCCGGAAATTAGCGTGTCTACAGACCCATGAAAATCACTTCCGGTCGGCAGCCCGCTGCCAGGACGGCCGGAAGTGTCCTGATAGACTTGGCGAACTCGCTGATCGTTCCACAGCAAAAAGGGCAAAATGTGAACGAGCTTCCCACGAGGCCACGGACAGCGTGTGTAGCCATGTTGTGGTCAGCGGGGAGAAAGGAAAACAAGCCAGAAAAAAGAAGAAGAAAAAAACAGGAGAAGAAAAAAAAGGGGGGGGGGGGGAGAAGAAGAGAGGGGAGGAAGAGAGAAGAGAGGAAGAGAGAAACGATAACATGTTTTGGTACCTCTCCATATTCCGTAGGCACTCACCACGGAAAAGCTGCTTACGTCACTAGTGACCATGAGCAGGGTGACGTACAGTATTCCGCGGGCCCGCACGGGAAACTAATTGCGTTAGCCAAAACTAGTGCAGTTAAAAAGTAGGGATGGGTGTTGGAGAAAAAACACACAAAACAAAAACAAAACAAAAAACCGAACCGGGAAGGCAAAAATTAAGACCCCCCCCCCCCCCCCCCCCCCCCCCAAAAAAAAATCCTGGCCGCGGGCGAAGTATTCGTGGCTATATTTTGACCTACTCCAGGCCTTAAAGGGAGAACATTTTGTCAGCTCTGGATTCTCAACAGCCGAAGGGACCTTAATTTCTGTGCCTGCAATTACCTCACTGCGGGCTCCGTGTCCCAAACTGGACTCGTTTAAATGTAACAGTCGCTAACTACAACTACCAACATAGCCCTTTAGCATGCTCCTTAAATATGACGGCTCTAACAATGTCGCTAACTCTTTAGCACATGCCTTTATTTAGCCCTGATATAACCCTTTGTGGTTGACTGGGCTCAAAGCACCAACTAACATGCCTTTAGCGCTGCGTCTGGAAACCCTTTCTCAAAACTAGGTCACGCATGCGCAACGTCCTATCTAAGGGTCACGTGTTACGTCCGGTTACAGCTAGAAAAAGAAAGAAAGAACAATTTTTCAAAGTGTTGTTTGAAGAACAGGTCACTCCAGGAGCGTCCTTGTCGACAGCCTGTACCTGGAAAAAGGACAATGTATTTTTACCCCAGTTATTTTTCGCTTCTGACACAAATTGGCCTTGACGGTGGGCTGCGGAGTGAGAACGAAACGTTAATTATAGCCGTCAGTTGAGAAAACTTTGCTTGTTCATCAACACTATTCGCCCCCCCCCCCCCCCCAACTTCTCTGTCCACCACACACACACACACACACACTCACGCACGCACGCACGCAAGCGCACACACACACTCTCTCACGTATGCACGCACGCACACGCACACACACACACAAACACACACACGCACGCACACACACACACACACACACACACACACACACACACACACACACACCTTGCGTCATGATGAATTTCAGCCTGGGGATCTCTCTCCGTTGCGGATCGGAAATTCTCGTAGTGGTCAGGAGATTATGTGTCCGTAGAAATTAAGCGCCACGACCGAGACATTGACTGTGTCAGGGTGTCCGAATGTCGACCGCAGTTTTTCTAGCCGAGCCTGGATGAAGCCGTACATCATCGCATGCCGCAGACAGTCCTTAACCCTTACGGCGCCTATTTCACGATATATACTGTGCAGGTCCACCAAGCTCCCCGCCCATGTCCCATTTATGTGCCCAGATAAGGGGACTATACTGTAAGACCGACGACTCTTTTCTTGGGGAGGAGGAGAAAGCCATATTTTGCACAAGGCACGAAGAATCGTTTTGCTTTATTCTGCAAAATATCGCAAAAACATTGGTTCAGATTTTTTTTAGAAAAAGTTACGGGCGTTTAAAGAAAGTGACAGTGCGTTTGGTGCCAGAGTCAGAAAAACAGCTGGCTGCCAGGAGCTGCTGCATTCCAGACCCGCTGGCGCTGAAAGGGTTAAACCTCCAAGGCTTTAGAAAGTAGGACGGCAGCTCCTTTTTCCTTCTCACTGCGGTCTGTGGTCTTTTTTCTTTTCTTTCTTCTTCTTCTTCTCCTCCTCCTCCTCTTTGTCGATCACTCAGATGGAGACTCCGGTTCTGCAGAAAGACTGCCCGGTTCACTGCGATACGTCCACCATCCAGGACTATGCCGCAGTGCTTCCACGGATCGCCATCAGAGTTTCCGCCGGCCAGAACTGTGCACGATGTCCTGAGGTTGTCGTGTAGTGGGCACGCATATATACCCGCCGCAGATGCTCTTTTGTCGTGCTGCTGGTCTAGGTGACAGAGGCAGAGGAGTACTGATGGATCTGTTCTGAAGCGTCCTTAAAGCTCCAAGTGCTTGAAGTTCAGTGTTGCTTTACGTCCGCAGAGACCACAAGGACAATTAGGGACGGAGAGCTCAGGACGGCCGCCTCGACTTTCACACAGCTCCTGCGACGGGTATATAATCTCCCACTCCCTCAGCTTTGCATGCACTACACAGGATTATATACATGTCATTCGAGTGCGTCTCGCACGGCGGCAGGTGACAGCTAAAGAACCCGACCGTTAATTACCACTGTGTGTAGTTGTGGGGTTAGCTGATCGCGGGACTCAGTCCACCTCAAGCACGTTGGCGAAAAGGTGCAGTGACTGTGAAACACTCAGTCGGGTGCCACCGACCAACCATCATCTGCTAGCTGCTGAACAAAGGCCATACAAAAAGCCTGTCTCTTAATGCAAACGACAACAACTGAAGACTTTTCTGGACAGCGAAAAGGAGATTGGGCCGGGAACAGAAAAAAAAAGGACTAGACAGCAAAAAGACCAACTGGACCAAGCAAAAGAACAAGACAAAAGATAAGATAAATGGAATCAAATGACAGCCTTGAGATTCCAGACGGGGCCGCTGGGGGAGGGGGGAGGGGGAGGGAAGGGAGGAGGGAGGAGGGAACACCAGACACCCCCGGCCTGAGGGCCCATGGGACAAACTCCCAGTAGACTATCAAGTATACAGAATACCGAGCACGTCTGATATCAAGATGTAGTGCCGAATCAGACGCCCCGCGGTTCCTGTTAGTGTGTGGTGTGTGTGTGTGTGTGTGTGTGTCTGTGTGTGTGTGTGTGTGTGTGCGTGTGTGCGTGTGTGGTGTGGTGTGTGTGTGTGTGTGTGGTGTGTGTGTGTTGCTGGCTGTTGTCGTGTGCGTGGTGCGTGCGTGCGTGTATGTGTGTGTGTGTGTGTGTGTGTGTGTGTGTGTGTGTGTGTGTGTGTGTGTGTGCGTGCGTATGGCGTGCGCGTGCGTGCGTGCGTGCGTGGTGGTGTGTGTGTGTGTTGCGTGCGTGCGTGCGTGCGTGCGTGCGTGCGCGCGTGCGTGCATGTGTGTGTGTGTACGTGCGTGTGTATGCGCGCGCGGGCTCTGTGTGGAGGAGAGGGGGGGGGGGGGGGGGGGGGTGGAAGAGGAGGTCCAGAGGACGGATCCCGACAGAGTCTGACTGCGATGCCCGCATGGTTTGCTCGCTTCTGCCTGAAATGCACCGTAGAGAGCGGGTTCTGTAAACCCCGTGAATGCCACACAGCAGATTGGCACTGACACGGCGACAGAGCGATACCTAAATTGCCCTGCAAGCGTCAAGTCTCGGAAGATGGCCAGTCGGTATAGTCGGGGTCGTAAGCTAGGATTATAAGAGGCCCTAGTTAGCTATAAAGACAATAAGCAAGGATTGAAGAGGCCGTGGTTATAGCTATGAAGATAGAATGCGAGGACTGAAGAGGCCCTAGTTAGCTATGAAGACAAAAACGGCTAGGATTGAAGAGGCCGTGGTTAGCTACAAAGACAAAAAGCGAAGATTTAAGAGGCCCTGGTTAGCTATAAAGATAATAAGCGAGGATTGAAGAGGCCCTGGTTAGTTATAAAGACAATAAGCGAGGATTGAAGAGGCCGTGGTTAGCTATAAAGACAAGAAGCTAGGATTATATGAGGCCCTAGTTAGCTATAAAGACAATAAGCGAGGATTGAAGGGGCCGTGGTTAGCTATAAAGACAATAAGCTAGGATTATAAGAGGCCCTGGTTAGCTATAAAGACAATAAGAGAGGATTTTAAGAGGAGCTGGTTAGCTATAAGGACAATAAGCTAGGGTTATAAGAGGCCCTGGTTAGCTATGAAGATAATAAACTAGGATTATAAGAGGCCCTGGTTAGCTATAAGGACAATTATAAGCTAGGATTATAAGAGGCCCTGATGTGCTATAAAGACAATAAGCTAGGATTATAAGAGGCCCTAGTTTGCTATAAAGACAATAAGCTAGGATTACAACAGGCCCTGGTTAGCTATAAGGACAATTATAAGCTAGGATTATAAGAGGCCCTGGTTTGCTATAAAGACAATAAGCTAGGATTGTAAGAGGCCCTGGTTACCTATAAGGACAATTATAAGCTAGGATTATAAGAGGCCCTGGTTAGCTGTAAGGACAATAAACTAGGATTATAAGAGGCCCTGGTTAGCTGTCAGGACAATAAACTAGGATTATAAAAGACCCTGGTTAGCTGTCAGGACAATAAGCTAGATTATAAGAGGGCCTGGTTAGCTATAAGGTCAAGATAGGATTACAACTTGAGAGGCCCTGGTTAGCTACAAGGACAATAAAAGCTAAGATTATAAGAGGCCCTGGTTAGCTATAAAGACTATAAGAGAGGATTTTAAGAGGCGCTGGTTAGCTATAAAGACAATAAGCTAGGAT